>JAJIBD010024682.1:45000-127807 GCA_021461705.1 Cryptotis parvus | reverse complement strand
AAAAAAAAATAATTCGATAATCACTAATCCACATCAGGGAGATGCAAATTAAAACAACAATGAGATATCATCTCACACCACAGAAACTAGCTAATATCCAAAAGAGCAAGAACAACAAATGGTGGCATAGAATCGGGAGAGAAGGGGACTCTCTCATCCACTAGTTGGTGTGAATGTCGACTTGCAGAGCCTTTTTGGAAAACAATATGGACATTCCTCAAAGACTAGAAATTGAGCTCCATTTGACCCAGCCGTACCCCTCCTGGATATACCTTGGGAAGCCAAAAACACACAGTGGAAACACCATCTGCACTTTTATTTTCATAACTGCACTATTCACTCAGCCAGAATCTGGAAACAACAGAATGCCCAAGAACTGGGCAAAGAAACTGGATAAAGAAACGTTGGTATATCTACACAATGGACTATTATGCAGCTGTTGGGGAGAAAAAATGAGTTATGGAATTTGCCTATAAATGGATGGAAATGGAGAGGATCATGTTGGAGTGAAATTAGCCAGAAGGAAAAAGACAGATATAAAATGACTGCATTTATTCTGCGATGATATAAATATATATGCATTTTGAAACCAATATCCAAGGTCAGGCAAGACATGAATCAGGAGGTCCTGTCAACAGGTGGAATCTACTACAAACATGTGGGCGTCAGAGATTAAGTAAGACAGAGAAGGGAACAGTGTGCTAATAATCATTGAAAATGATAATACTAGCTAGAGAACTGAACATTGAATATAGGCGAAATGATACCCAGGATAAACTCTAAATGTATGTATTTTGCAAGCCAGAGTGTATAATAGAAGTAAGAGAATGAGAGAGATAGAGAGAGAGAAAATAGAAGAGAATGCAAGAACCTGCCATAAAGGCAGGCTATGGGAGGGGGAGAATTCGGGACTTTAGTGGTAGAATATGGGCACTGGTGGATGGATGGGTGCTGGAACACTGTACTGGCCAAAACCCAGACATGAACATCCATGTAATTGTATAACTCAAGGTCACATAATAAAAATATTTTAAAAGCTAAAAAAATGAGTTGATGTGGAGGGAATTACTGAAGAAATAGTAGACTCCATAAACTGACTCCAGTTAGATCCCCAACATCCCATATTGTCCTTGGAGCACCAACAGAGTGATACCTGCACCAGGAGTGATTCCAGAGAAAAAAATTTAATGCCGCCAATAAACCATAAATAAACTAGAAAAGAGAGAGACAGAGACAGAGACAAAAAGAGACACAAAGAGACAGAGAGAGACAGAGAGTGTGAGAGAGAGACAGAGAGAGTAAGTAATAAATAAGATACCACTAGCTAATGGTATCTTATTTATTGAGGATCAATGGTTGAAATAAAACAATTTCATTCAATGTATCAACACATATATGACTGGAAGACAATAATTTACTATTTCTTTTGATTCGTAGTATTGGGGAGGAGGAAGTAGAACTGCAATGGATGATGCTTACCTTAAGCAGTGAGTGGATGACAATAGCATTAAAACATTTAGTGGGATTGGGGGGAGTGGGGATATAGCACATGTATTTAGGCATTTTCTTTGCATGTGAAGTTTTAGATTCAATGTTTTTTTGCATCACATGTGCACTAGGCTTGCTCTTGGGAAGATAATTATTGTTTCAATTTGCTTGATTATATTAAACTTATTCAAGTTTTGTAAACTGTTCCATCCAGCTTAGGAAGTATACATGATTCTAAGAAATCTGTTCATGTTGTTCAGTTTAACAAAATCAAATTGTTCATAGTAACCTCTTAATAATATTTTGAATTTCCAAGAACTTTGCAATTTCTTCTGTTCCATCTAGGATTTGATTTATGTGGGCGCATTTTCTCTTTCTGTCTTCATTATTCCAGCAATATTTGGTCAATGTTGTTTATTCTTTTTCAGAGAGAGCAATATCCTATTTTATTGACTCTCTATATTGCTTTAATGGTATCTATATTCATTCTAAATATTATTTTCAAATTTGGTTTACCTTTGATCCAGGTGTTTTGCTTAGTTTGTTTTGGGTGATGATGCTTGCATTATTTCAAGTTCTGTATATATATATATATATATATATATACATATACATATAATATGCATAAAGTCATTATATATGTAGCTCAAGGCTATATATGTATATTTGTGTATATAAAACTGTGCATATATATAGACATATAATATTAGCTGTGTGTTTACATATATATGTTTAATTATATATGTTTATATCACTTTGCTTATCACTGTCTCCCCGTTCATCATGATTTGCTCAAGCGGGCACCAGTAGACATCTCAATATGACCTGTCTCATGCAAGTAAAGCCCAAGGGGCACCTGCTTGCTCCAGGAACATAAAGAGCCTCAAACCATTCCATCAGGTCATGGGAACGAGGTCTATAATTGTTACTGGTATCTGGCATATCAAATACGACACTGGTAGCTTGCCAGGCTCTGCAGTGCGGGTAGCATACTCTTGTAGTCATCTCAAAATCCAGCATTTATTGATGAACCAGTGGCTGCGAGAGCGGGCTGTGATAGGCTGGTCTGCTGGATGGGTTCTGACGAGGGGAAGTCCATGTGGAAAATGGAGGCCCTCATGGAGTAGGGGTTGTCTGGCTTGTTGTCGAGGCTCTGCTGGGGTGGCGGGCCAGGGGCTAGAAACAGCCATCCCTCCCAGGCACCTCATGAGCGGCTGGGCACAAGGGAGAGCCAAGTAGCAGCTCTGCCCCATGTCTGTCAAGTGACAGACATATGTTTATATACTTGAGTTATACCCTAATTTGTGATATCCTGGCTAATTTATTCTGGTGCATGAAAATACTGTATATTCAGCTTTTTTATAGGATGGAGGACTCTCTCTATATATATAAATTAACTCTTATTCTGATGACTGTCCATTAAAGACTTTTTGTGTCTGTGCTATAATTCTCAACTTTTCTTCTTTTATTAATCACCATATGGGTTACAAAGTTATAAGTACATTTTTAATGAGTTTCAGATATACAATGTTTCATTACCAATTCTTCACCAGTGTCAAATACATTTCTGTCTGCTTGATCTCTCTAATGGAAAATGTACAATGTTGAAATTTTAGTTTCCTATAACTGTTCTTACTTTCCATCTATTTTGCTCCACTTTGTCTTCCAACTTCCAATACTCTGGGATCAAGGGAGATCTAGACATCCCCTCCTTTACTCGTATTACTTTCCCTCATCTTGTTTTTCTATGTACCATAACAAGGTAGAGATTATCCTGTTTTTTTTCTGGGCATGCTTCATTTAACATCCATCAGCTCCATTCAAGGTGCAGCATAATTTTACTATCCTTGGATCTGCTCTAGTGTTCCATTATGCTATATAACATATCTTTATCACTAATGTGTGCCATATTAATTCATTCTATAACTTACATGCTGCAGTAGGTGCTTGTCACTTGTCACTTGGTCTTCCGTTGTTCATCAATTTGCTCTGACAGGCACCAGTAATATCTCCATACGTCCTGTTGCTAGCTGTTAGTGCAAATCAGGCATCTGCCGCTCCAGTTACAGGAAAAGCCTCAAACCATTCTTTCAGGTCATGGGAATGAGGTCGTAAATTGTTACTTTTTTGGCATATCAAATAAAAACACAGGTAGCTTGCCAGGCTCTGCCATGTAGGTGGGATGCACTCAGTAGAAGGCTCACATCCAGAGCATTTACTGATGAAACTCAATGGGGAAAGATCAGGTTTTCTCTAGGGTGGAGCTCTCTGAGGAACTAAGAGTCTGAATGGTGTGAATGACTGACCCTTATGCTTTGGGGTTGCTCTGGCTTCCTGCTAGGCTCTATGGGATGACGGGTCACTAACTTTAGAACCAGCTTAGTACTGTATACAGTGTATAAATGTGAAAGGTATAAATGTAGAAGGGAAGGACCTGATCCTAACATCTAGTACTATTTAAGTTTGTTGCAGAGCTGCTACGCAGCTATCTCGTCAAGAAAAATGTGGGTCTGGTATGTCTCTCTTCTGGGGTAGCTGGCGTGGAGGTGGGGGGAAAGGGTGGAGGAGCCCAAATCCTAGCCCAAGTCAGAGCAGCCTGGCTCCTTCCCCTGCATTTCGCGTGAACCCTTGGAGCAATGTTGGAGCAAATGATAATAATAATCCTTTGTAGGTGGTACAAGAAAATATTGTGCCTATGTCCTTTTGAATGAGCTTTTGTGTTCTTGAGGGTGAAAATCCTCCAAAATGAATGTTAGGTCATTTAATAGCCCAATTCAAACTTTACTGAAAAAATCCATATATTTTTCATAGGGCTAAACCAGATAGCACTCTTGGTAGTAGTGGAGGAGAGTTGAACATGCTACACTCTCATCAACTACAGATTATTCCCTGTTTTTTTGATATATGCCATTCTTACTGGTATAAGATGATTACTTATTTTCTTGATTTGAATTTACCTATTAAAAACTGATGATGAAAAATTTTTCATGTCCTATTGGTCATGACTGTCTTCCCTGAGAATTTCTTTTGATTCCATTCAGATTTTTAAATGTTGTGCTTACTCTTTAGGCTGGTGCAATGTGAAGTTTCATGGTAGAAATCTGTTGTAATTTTATAGTCTCTTGTATTTGAGGTATTTCCTTCTTTCTTGATCTTTAAGCTATATGTCTTTCTCTGGTTTTGTTATTGATTATAATATGCCTTGGTAGCCATGTTGTCTTGATGTACTTTGTTTTGTACACAGTAGATCTCTTCTGTTGTTGTAGATTATTATTATCATTTGCTTTAAGTAACACAAGCCAGTTCTCAGGACCTACCTCAGGGTTACGCGTTTTCCAGATTTCCAAAACCCTAGCTGACTGCATGCAAAGAAAGCCTACTCTATGTTGTATAATCACTCCATAAGCTATAATATGTTATAATTGAAAAAGATCGGCTGATCTCAGGCATTTACTTTGATTCATGAAATTTATCTGCAAATGGATGGACATGTAGATTATCATGCTGAGTGAAATTAATCAGAATGAAAAGGACGGATATATTATAACAGCATTCATTAATGGGATATAATTATATACCGGTTTCTACTAATTTTGGGAAATTTTGCGCCTGACTAGAACTCAGCATTGAATGTACACAAAGAGATTTACAAGATAAACCCTAATTATCTGCAGGACAAGCCACACTGTGTAAGAGAAGAGAGGAGAGAGAGAGAAAGAGAGAGAGAGAGAGAATATGAGAGAGAGAGAGAGAGCAAAAGCAAGGAAAAATGCCTGCTGGGAAGGTTGGGGAAGATGGCTGGGAATTTGGGGACATCAGTGGTGGGAATAGGGAACTGGTAGAGGGACGTTTGCTGTAACACTGTATCAACATTTTTGTAATTGCATATCTCACAGTGATGTAATAAAAATACAAAAACCCGTAACTAGAAAATAGAAAAGATGTATTTTATATAAAACAAAAGTTTTTGTAGAATTTTATAAATTTTACTATAACTTTTAACTACTTATAAATAATTGTTAGTTTGATGTACATTCTAAGCATTATAGGCGAATGGTAATACAGAAACAAAGTCATAATTTGTAGAATTAGCTTAAAGGATAAATTCAAATATCATTTTAATAAATATTTATCTAAAACTTTGATTATATGTATATCTTTTTTAGGGGAGTGAATAATTTCCTTCATCCAAATAAAATTTGATTAATTTGGCCTTTTCTTCCAATACAAAAATATACTTTCATCTGGTTCCTATCACCAACTATGGAAATAAATATATTCTATGGAAATATAGAGACAGTACAGGGTTTTAGGTGATGCCATGCATGCAACCATCCTGGTTTAATACCTTGTACCATTTATGATCTCTTGAACATTACCAGGAGTGATTCCTGAGCATAGGCAGTAGTCTAGAGCAGTTCAGTGCAGTCCCCAAAGAAAATAACAAAGCAAATAGAAAAGGCATATTGGATTATTTAGTACCACCCTACACACATGCACATATTTGCCTTCAAAGCCACTAATTATTTGGTTTTTAGAATATTGCCCACTAATAGGTTGACGTTGTGATTCATGTGTATTTCTCTATATGTGTGTTCATGAACTAGGTAAGTTAAAGTAGGTTAACAAATGCACAATTATGCAAATGGATGATTATTATTTTTAAAAGTTCACATTTGTCAATAATCTGAAATTATTTTTTTTACATTTAGGAATACTGTAAGTTATTCATTTATTTGTGAACAATTATGTGCCTTTTAGGCTATTGAAATTCATTATAGTTCTTACTTAAATATAGAGAGAGTATTTTTGGGGGGATTTAAAGAGACTCTGAACTATCCTTTTTACTGTAAAAAATACTGAGGTTATTTGTCAATGACCTACTGAATGTAATGTCTATGGTTAAATTAAAAAATATTTATCTAAAACACAATCTAGATTAATGAGAATCAATCTTGGGTTCTTCCAAGTACTGTTGAGAAAGGAATGGATTGCTCTAACATAGTTAAAGAGATGAGATTGTAGACTCTCTTTAGTAGCTTTCACAAATCTGGGATGTTTTTTTCCCAGAAAAGTAAACAAAGGGGGAAATAGTAGGAATACCATATGGAGTAAAAAATTAATGGAAAATCTCCACTGAAGTTCAATATTAAGAAGTCCTCAGAGCCTTTAGACTTTTCCCTAAATCTCCAAAGAAGTGAATGATATCTAATTATTTGCTGCCAAACCTAAAATGAGTAAATATCTTCTACTAGAAAACATCTATTCTGATGACAAACACTGTATTGAAAACAGTACTAAATAATGGTGTTTAGTATTTTTACACTCTGCAGCTGGTAAGATCTCCCCCAGCATATTAATCCACTCTCCAGCCCACAGATTAATCCAGTCTCAGCCCAGCTTGTCAGAAACCCAGCCTACAAGGACCCGCCCTGCAGAGACCCGCCCTTCAGAGGAGAGTATTTCAAACCCAGGGAATGCTTGAGCCTCAGACACAGGTACAACCGGCAGAGCAGAAACCAGCTTTCCCGTTGCGCGGCGGCCGCTGCCAGCGATTTACCCCAAACTACCACAAATATTCTACCCACCCTCTGAGAGAGCCCCACAAAGCAATGAGAATATAGTGCCCGCATGGCGAGAGCCTGGCAAGCTGTCCGATGCGTGTTCGATATGCCAAACCCAGTAACAAAAATGTTTATTTTCCTGACCCCGAAAGAGCCCTTAATACGGCAGCAGTAAGAAAGGCAAACAAGCAGTGCCTGATAAAATTTCACGGCTGTCCTAGGCTGCCAAAGCGAAGAAGGACTAAAATGACTGTCTGTACTTTCAATGCACGTACACTGGCAACGGAAGCACATATTGAGGATCTGATGCTGCAAGCAAGAAAGATCAAGTACGACATCATTGGTCTGACTGAGACGAGGGAGGCGTCAGTCGCATCATGCTGTATTTGACACGGGAGAAGAATTGTTCCTTGGAACATGTGATGAAAGAGGCGTCGGTGGCATTGGTGTCCTTGTCAACACAAACATGGCTGTCAACATTGATTCATTTGAATGCCTAACAAACCCGAATAGGACGATTACACTTGAGGAGATGTGGCCCTGCCAGCAATTTCTATCTTCATTGTCTATGCACCAACATCCACATACAAAGAAGATGAAATTGAGAAATTCTACATGGAATTGGAGGAGTTCTATAAAAAAGATCACACCTTCTACAAGATCATAGTCGGTGATTTTAATGCCAAGATAGGACCGAGAAGATCGGCTGAAGAACTCCACATCGGGACCCATGGCCTAGAATGGAGCGAACAGGGTGAGAGACTATCTGAGTTCATCATGTCCACCAAGACTATTCATGGGAACTCACAGTTTCAGAAGGCTGAAGCGAAGCGTTGGACATGGGAATCTCCTGGTGGACAGTTCCACAATGAAATCGACCACATCATCTTCAATCGACGGTTTTGTCCGACCCGATGTTGCTGTCGTCCCCAAATTCCAGACAGGATCGGACCACCGTCTCCTTCGTGCAAAATTCTACTTCCCGCAGCGGAGAGAAAAGGCTGCAAAGTTTAAGAAGAGAACTCCCAGAACGACCACCAACTGGGAACTCTTTAGCACCATTGCGGCAACATGGGAAGATACCATCATTGATGACATCGATGAAGAATACAACCGACTGGTTCAGCACCTCCATGATTGTGCGAGAAGAATGCCGAGAGAGAGAAAAACACAAAGGGACGCTTGTCTTCAGAAACTCTCGAGCTCATTCGCCAACGTGGCAAGGCGCGAGCCTCAGGAGACCAAATGCTAACGTCCAAGCTTGCTAAACAGTGCAGAGAAGCGATAAAAGCAGACCTCAAAGACAGAAGAGCAGAAATACTGGAAGATGCAGCAGAAGCCGGGAAAAGTATTCGCACTGCCCGCCTGTCCTTCGCCAACTATAAGACCAAGATGACTGCCCTCCGGCGCACTGATGGATCTATCACATCTTCCAGAAAGGCAATGGAGAAGATTATCCAGGACTTCTACTCAAATCTTTTTGATAGCCACATCCACCTGCCCACATACCAAATTCCACAGGATGGATCACGTCATTCCCAACGTTCTCCCTTCTGAAATAAGACATGCCATCTCATCGGTAAAGAAGGGAACAGCACCAGGCCCAGACAAAGTCAGACCCGAACATCTGAAGAATCTGCCATCGGTGCTCATCAATACACTAGCTCGGCTCTTCACACGCTACCTGTCCGAATGCAAGGTGCCCTCCCAATGGAAAACCAGCAGGACAGTTCTACTGTTCAAGAAGGGAGACATTCATGACATCGGCAACTATCGCCCCATCTGCCTGTTGTCTGTCATCTACAAGCTGTTTACACGAGTCATCCCTGAACAGGATTAGCAGAACACTAGATGAAGGTCAACCATGCGAGCAAGCAGGTTTCCGGAAAGGATTCAGCACAATCGACCATATCCACACAGTAACCAAGCTCATTGAGGTTTGTAGGGAGTACAAGATGCCGCTCTGTCTCACGTTCATTGATTTACAGAAAGCCTTTGATTCTGTGGAAACTGAAGCAGTCATCGAAGCCCCTAGTCAAACAGGGTGTTCAAACCCAATACATCAAGATCCTTCGTGAGCTTTATTATGGATTCACCACCAGGATCTCACCATTCTACAAAGAAGTGATCATTGATGTCAAAAGAGGGGTTCGACAGGGTGATACCATCTCACCAAAACTCTTCAGTGCCACCCTTGAGAACATCATGAGACAATTAGAATGGGAAGGAATGGGAGTGAAGATAGATGGTCGGCAACTCTACACCACCTCCGCTTCGCTGATGACATCGTTCTAATAACACCAAACATTAGCCAAGCGGCACAAATGCTGGCTGACTTTGACCGAGAATGTGGAAAGATAGGTCTACAGCTGAATCTGAAGAAAACTATGTTCATGAGAAATGAACTAGTTCCAGAGGCCCCATTCTCTCTCAATGGAACAAACATCTCTGAATGCAGCAGTTATGTGTACCTAGGTCGAGAAGTCAACATGATGAATGACCTAAAACCTGAGCTGCGCAGGAGGAAGAGAGCGGCATGGGAATGCCTTCAAAGGCATCGAAGAAATAGCTAAAAGGACAAAGAACCTCCGGCTCCGGGCACATCTCTTCGACTCCACCGTTCTCCCTGCATTAACATACGCCTCAGAGACCTGGGCCCTACGAAAGCAGGATGAGAATGCTATTCGGGTCTCCCAGAGAGGCATCGAAAGAGCTATGCTTGGAATATCACGTCTCACTCAAGTGAGAGAAGGAATCCGGAGTTCTGATCTCCGTCGCTATTCCAGAATCAGGGGCGCTGTCTCGTTTTCCAAGGCATCGAAAATCAGATGGGCTGGACATTAATGCGATTTGGAGACAACCGCTGGACTAGAGCCGTTACCGACTGGATCCCACGGGATGTCAAAAGATCACGTGGCCGCCCACCTACAAGATGGTCAGACTTCCTTGTTAAGACCCTGAAGGAACGGTTTGAGGCTCTTCATATTCCTGAATCAACCAGATGCCATTGGGCTACATTGGCACGTGATAGGGTCCAATGGAAATGTTACTGGCGCCCGCTCGAGGCAAATCGATGAGTAACGGGATTCAAGTGATCAAGTGATCAAGTATTTTTGCTTGTTTTGTAGGTTATATTAGAAACCTGATGACTAAAATGAAACTTAAAGCTTCCAGACTTTAAGCTTATGTGCGATAAGAGTCTTATCATTCTTTCAATGCTTTGGCATTTATATGTGTTAAAAATGTAAACCATGTGAACAGAATTATGTATATATATATATATATATATATATATATATACATATATATGTATATGTGTGTGTGTGATTCAATGGGTAGGACCCAGGTAGGTCAGACATAACTATCTTCTGTACCCTTTCCACTATCTCTACAATTATTCATTTTTAAATCACGAAAAATGCGACTCAAAAATCTGTAGAAATAGTAAACTCTTAAATTTCAAAGTCCCTGAATCCCCAAGCACCACCGGGAAAAATTCCTAAGTGGAGCAGGAGTCATCCTTAAGGATCCTTGAGGGTGGACTCCAAACAAAACAAACAAAAAATATATATAAAGGAAATTAATTACCCTTTAAAAATCACATAAAATATATAGTAAACACATAAAATGAGCATAAAATTACACTTCTATCTAAAGGAAGGTATCATTATATGCAAGTTCAAGGAAATAAGTTAATAAGGATATTAATTTTAAGTTTATTGCAAGTAGATGATGGACTTGGCTACTTTCTTTTACCTAAACACTTTTAGGGTTGAGAAGCTCACTGTTATGGGTTAAGTAACTTGTAAGGGGAAGTCTCAGTTTTAACAGCTTACATCACATTGTTTCTCTTTATATCTAGTTATTAACAGAAGAGCTAAAAGCTTTGCATGTCTTTCATAAGACAATAAAAAGTGTGTTAGAACATTCATGATTATACTATCAGGATGATCAGACAGATAGAAGCAAAAGGTTGGGACTGGAACAATAGCCCAGCGGGTAGGGCATTTGCTCTTGCACAGCCGGCCCATGCTGGCCCTGGTTCTATCCTCGGCATCCCATGTGGTCCCCTTAGCACCGCCAGGAGTAATTCCTGAGTGCAGAGCCAGGAAAAACCCCTGAGCATTGCCGGGTGTGACCCCCCCAAAAAAAAAAGAAAAAAAAAAAAAGAAGCAAAAAGGTTAAGACATCTCTGTCTGTTTACCAATTTTATGAATTTCAAAAAAATTCAGGAGAGAGAGAAGAGGTCAGCTATTCTTGTTATTAAGATATGAAAACAGCGATCTGTGAACAGATTTTCAGAACACAGGTGATGATTTATTCACCATAGTTTGCTAAGAGTATAATAGTTCAAACAAATTAATATTGTAGTTGATTGTGTCTTCATTTCCTTTGCTCATGTAATTTCCTCTTTGAAAATATTCATTATTCCACTTTTGTTTTTACAAATAACTACTGATTTAATGACTAATTTCAATAAACAAAAGAAATCCAAGGAGGATGCTCTAGACATGACAAAGCAAAAATGGTATTCAACTTTTTGTTTGATATTCAAGAGGCAGAAGTCAGCCAGAACAGTGAGTGCCAATGAATCTAGTATTATTTTATGTAATCTTGGACTTATCTTGCCGCTTTTGCTTTAAATTCATGTTGTTATTTTCTTGTCATGAATCTATGCGACTATAATGATATATGTTAACTAAGATGAATTGGTAGATTATTTCCAGGGTCTGGTAATGTTAAAACTGTCACATAATAGAAATTGCTTCTTGCTTATAGACAAGTTTTATAACAAGTTAGTTTTGAAAGATCTAATATCATATTTATGAGACAACTTAAATGTATACATATGGTAAAAATGAATCCATGGGGTATTTTTATATAACATTATACTTGAAAATAAGGTAGCAAAAACATTCACAGCAATTAAATTATAAAACAATAAATTACTATTTTTCAGTATTATAAAAAATTTAAATTGACTGCAAATTAGATTGGCATCTTTGGTAAGAGGCTTGATATAAATGTTCTGTTCACTTTGCTTTTGTAAAAGGGCAGTGCTATTTCCATGGGTTCATTTCCAAGGTCTTCATAATTTGCAGTACCTGAATTATTAATCCCTAGGTTTATGACAACAGATAGATTACAGATACCTATAAACTTACTTTTCTGAATACCCAATCATCACTTAAGTGTTATTAACTTCCCAGGATTTCTTAGACTTACTTATATTGGTCATGGGAATGAGGACCCATATACCCATGGAGAGGGGAGAAAGGGCTGCAAAGTTTAAGAAGATCTCCTAGAACAAGCACCAACTTGGAGCTCTTTGGCACTATTGTGGCAACATGGGAAGATTCCTTCATTGACAATATCGATGAGGGATGTGATCGATTGGTTCAGCACCTCCATGATTGTGTGAAGAATGCCAAGAGTGAGAAAGTCATGAACAGACGCTTGTCTTTGGAAACTCTGGAACTCATTCACCAACATGACTTGGTGCAAGCCTCAGGCAATCACAAACTAATGTCCAAGCTTGCAAAGCAGTGCAGAGAAGAGATTAAAGAATACATCAAAGAAAGAAGAGCATCAGTACTGGTTGATGTGACAGACACCGGAAAAGTATTTTGCAATTTCCACCTGTCCTTTGCCAACTATAAGACCAAGATGACTGCCCTCCTACATCCTGATGGCTCTATCACATCTTCCAGAAGGACAATGGAGATGATTATACATGACTTCTCTTCAGATCTCTTGGATAGTCACGTCCTGCTACCCACTTACCAAATTCTTCAGGATGGGCAGATTTCTTTTGAAATCTGAAATGCTATCTCATTGATTAAAAAAAAGTATACAGCACCAGGTCCACACAAGTTTAGTTCCAAACACCGAAAATCTGCTGCCAGTACTCATCAGTACATTGGCTCGGCTCTTCAACGCTACCTGTCTGAATGCAAGGTTCCATTCCAATGAAAAACCAGCAGGACCATTGGTGACATCATTCTATTGACACCAAATATCAGCCAAATGGTACGAATGCTGGCCTACTTCTACCATAATTGTGGAAAGTTCACTCTGCCGCTGAATTTCAAGGAGACAATGTTGATGATAAACAGACTAGTTCCTGGTGTTCCATTTGCTCTTAATGAAATGAACATCTCTGAATGCAGCAGTTATGTGTAACTAGGTAGAGAACTCAACATGATAAACTACCTGGCACCTGAACTACACAGGAGGAAGAGAGCAGAATGGAACGCCTTCAAGAGGCTTCGAGGAAGTTGTTAAGAAGATGAAGAACCTCCTGCACCTGGCATACCTTTTTGACTCCACTGTTCTTCCTGCACTAACATATGCCTCAGAGACCTGGGCCCTATGAAAACAGGATGAGAAGGCTATTCTGGCAGCCCAAAGAGAAACTGAAAGAGTCATGCTTGAGTATCATGCTTCACTCAAGTGAGCGAAGGAATCTGAAGTTCGGATCTCCGTTTACCATCAAGAATATTGTCTCAATTGCCAAGATGAATAAAATCACATGGGATGGACACATAATATGATTTAGGGATGGCAGTTGGACTAGAGTTCTTACCAACTGGATTCCATGGTATGTCTAAAGAACACATGACCAC
Source organism: Cryptotis parvus (assembly GCA_021461705.1). Lineage (NCBI taxonomy): Eukaryota > Metazoa > Chordata > Mammalia > Eulipotyphla > Soricidae > Cryptotis > Cryptotis parvus. The sequence continues at coordinate 114,129 of JAJIBD010024682.1, read as the reverse complement.
CCGATGAGATGGTCAGACTTCTTTGTCTAAAACCTGAATGAACAGTTTGAGGCTCTTTGTATTCCTGGAGGGGAGCAGAGGCTCTTGTACTATACTATCATGCAACAGGAATAAATTGGGATGTTACTGGTGCCCAGTGGAGCAAATCATATATCATGTGGGAGGACAAGTGACAAGTGACTTATATGGGTGCATGTGTCACTGATTTAGAACTTGTTAGTTAGTAGATACTCTGTATGTGTGTGTGTGTCTGTGTATGTTTGTGTGTGTGTGTGCATACAGGCACACATGAGTGTGTAACTAACTGAACTGCCTAGAATCAGGCAATAAAGAAATTAAAGTTTATATGTGAATTACTCATCAGATTCTGTTTTAATGCACACTGTATTTCTTACATTTTCAGTTCAACTTAGTGATTAAACTATTGGGTTGTTTTTATAGCCTACAAATGCAGGTTGAAGTAAATAATTATGTCTGATGTCTTTTGCTTTCCAGTAAAGTTCATTTTTGCAACTTCCATACATAAATACCATTACATTAACTAAAATTTTTAATAAACTGGCTCAAAACTTTTTTAAAGAACTGCTATAGCTATACAGATTGATTTTTAAAAATACAGTTTTAAATAGTTATTTAAAATACAGTTTTGAACAATTACTCAAAATTGTGTCTTTATTCATTTTCATCTGGATTAACATTTATAGAGATCTTAATTTAATATAAGGCATTTTTCAAGCTACATTTTTCAGGCTACATTTTGTAGTCATATCATAATTAATAGCTCTTATTCTGATATACTTCTCAGTTATAGCAAAATTCATCAGCAATATATTTTTTGAAATTTAAAATGATGTTATAACTGAAATTATAGTTTATATTTAAATACATATGTTTTTTGCTTTTGGGGTCACACCCTGCGATGCTCAAGGGTTACTCCTGGCTCTGCACTCAGGAATTACTCTGGCGACGTTGCTCAGGGGACCATATGGGATGCAGGGGATCGAACTCAGGCCTGCATGGGCCGGCTGCATGCAAGGCAAAACTGGCCCCCAAAATACATATTTCTTAAGATACAAAGTGTATGATATAGAAACAATAATATATGCTAACTGTTGCAGGACTCCTTTAAGGGCTGCTGCATTTGGCTCAAAACATTAGCATACTAAAGGGCTTAGGTGAGGTGCAGGGAGGGATTACCTAAGGACATCTGACCCTCCCTGCTTTCCATAACAGTCGGAGGAAGGTCTGAGTTGCAGGGATATAAACTAGCCGGTTTTCACTCTCATGCGCTTCTTTGTGGGCTCGCTCGCTGTGAGCGCTAACCCTTCTTGGAAGTCTTCTTCTCCTTTCACAAAGCCTTTACACGTGGTGGTCGCCATCTTGGCCTACACGTGGCTGGGGTTCTAGCCTGGAATCCTAAGCACCGGGCTTTTCCTTTTGCTGATTTGTATGCCTGAACCTGTGATAAGTAAAGCCTTTTAAAACTGCATCGGATTCCTGAGTTTTCATCCATTCCTCGCCGGCCGGAGATAGAAGGGAACTCGCTTCCCGGCACTGTCGGGGGACCTCGGCGGAGTGCCCCGACAGTAACAATTCTTCTTTAGTTAAAGTATTTATGTTTTTAGTTTAAAGTATTTGTGTTAAAAGTACTTTGAGAGTCTGCATGCCACAAAACATGAGAACTTAGGAAAAAAATGGATACATTTCTAAAGTCCTATAACCTCCCACAGTTGAAACAAGAAGACTTGCAATACCTGAATAAGCCTATCACCATCGAGAAAATTGAAACAATAATTAAAAGTCTTCCCAAACACAAAAAGCCCAGGTCCAGATGGATCCACTCGTGAATTTTTTCAAATCTTTAAGGAGAACCTACTGCCAGTCCTTTTCAAGCTCTTCCAGGTAATAGAAGAAAAAGAAACTCTTCCAAATAACTTCTACGAGGCACATATCACCCTGATACCCAAAACAGGCAGAGACAACACACACAAAAAAGAAAATTACAGACCAATCTCCTTGATGAAAACTGATACTAAGATCTTCCACAAAATACTAACACACAGAATCCAAAGAGTCTTCAAAAGATTATACATCATGACCAAGTAGGATTCATCCCAGGAATGCAAGGATGGTTCAACATACAAAAATTAACCAACGTAATACGTCATGTCAATAAGAGAAAAAAAAACATATGATCCTACCGATAGACACAAAGAAAGCATTTGACAACATCCAGCGCCAGGTCATGATAAAAGCCTTCCATAAAATGGTAATTGAAGGAACCTTCCTCAATATAAGTCGAAACCATCTACCAAAAGCCCACAGAAAACATCATCCTCAATGGGGAGAAATTGAAAGCCTTCACCTAAGATTGGGCACAAGACAAGGTTGCCCACTATCACTGCTTATATTCAATATAGTTCTGGAAGTACTTCGACATAGCAATCAGAGAACACAAGGACATTAAGGGCATCCAGATAGGCAAGGAAGAAAGCAAGCTATCATTATTTGCAGATGGCATGATTTATGATCCAGAGATTGACAGACATAGGGCAGAGTTGCTACTGGCTCTTCCTGTGCTCAGCCGCTCACGAGGCGCCCAGGAAGGATGATGAGTTCTAGCCCTGGCCTGCCACCCCAGCAGAGCCTCACAACAAGCCAGATGAGCCCCACTCCCATGAGGGGCCTCCATTTCCCACAATCGGACTCCCCTCTTGTCAGAACACCACCCAGCAGACCAGCCTATCACAGCCTGGCTCGCTCGCCCCAAGTGGCTGTGCGGTTCATCAAAATGCTGGATTTAGAGATGACTACCCGTCACGGCAGAACCTGGCAAGCTTCTTGTGTAGTATTTGATATGCCAAATACCAGTAACAATTATAGACCTCATTCCCATGACCTGATGGAATGGTTTGAGGCTCTTTATGTTCCTGGAGCAAGCAGGTGCCCTTGGGCTTTTCTTGCATGAGACAGACATATGGAGATGTTACTGGTGCCGCTCAAGGAAATCGATGATGAACGGGAAGACAGTGATGATATTATACCTCTAGAACCCTACACTCAAACCAAAAAACTCCTAGAATAATAGATATCTATAGTAGAGTGGAGGGTACAAAAATCAATTTCAAAAATCAGTGGCTTTTCTATATACAAATAATGAAAGTGAAGAAACATATTGAGAAAAGTGTCTCATTCACAATTGTACCACAGAAAATTAAATAGCTAGGAATCAGCTTAAGAAAGAGTGTAAAGGACCTGTAAAAAAAAACTACAAAACCCTGTCACTGTCACTGTCTTCCCGTTCATCTTCGATTTGCTCGAGCGGGCACCAGTAACATCTCCATATGACCTGTCTCATGCAAGTAGAGCCCAAGGGCACCTGCTTGCTCCAGGAACATATAGAGCCCTCAAACTATTCCATCAGGTCATGGGAATGAGGTCTATAATTGTTACTGGTATCTGGCACATATCAAATACGACACAGGTAGCTTGCCAGGCTCCCCCTTGTGGGAAGCATATGCTACCCGCACAAAACCCTACTTCAAGAAATAAAAGAGATACGAGGAAATGGAAGCATGGTATTGGAATAAAAACCATGCTGTTTTAACTACTACCACTTTGTAGTACAGTTTGAAGTTGGGAAGGGTAATGCCTGCCTTCTTTTTTCCAAAAAATTGCTTTAGATATTCTTGGGGATTTATTGTTCCATACAAATTTCAGGAATGTTTGATCAATTTCTTTGTGATAGAGTGGAATATCCTGACAGCCATCCTATAATACATGACCATTTACTCTTTCTTAAAGGAGCAAAAAGTACCAAATGGAGCAAGGAAAGCCTCTTCAACAAGTGGTGCTGGAAAACTGGACAGCTACATGTAAAAAATAAATCTGTACCTCTGTCTAACACCACGCACAAAAATAAGATCAAAATGGATTAACAATCTCAATATCAGACTAGAATCCGTAAAGTACATCAAATAAACATAGGAAATACCATCCACAACATTGAAGCTAAGGATATCCTCAAAGAGGAAACACCACTAACAAAACAACTGGAAGCAAAGATAAACATATGGGACCATATGAAGCTAAAAAAGATTTTGCACCTCAAAAAGAAACAGTGACCAAGATACAAAGACAGTGTACAGAGTAGGAAAGAAAATTCACCCAATACCCATCTGATAAGGGGTTAATATCCAGGATATATCAGGCATTGGTATAACTTTACAAAAATGATAATACCAGCCAAGAATATAGGCAGAAAGATATGACGGTTAACCTCTATATTGCTATACACAATGTGCCAGAGAAGGAAGAGAGAGAGCAAGAGAGACAGAGACAGACAGACAGACAGACAGACACACAGAGAGAAAGAGAAGGAGAGAGAGAGAGAGAGAGAGAAGAGATAGAACCTGCCATAGAGGCAGGCTAAGGTAGGGGGAGGAAGGGAGGAATTGGAAACATTGTTTGTGGGAAATGGGCACTGATTGGGGAATGGTTGCTAGAACACTATATGACTGAGACCCAAGCATGAATATCTTTGTGATTTTATATCTCACAGTGGCATAAAAATATTAAAAAATTATTTGATTGATATAATACCTTATATAATAATTGTCTAAATGCTCAAATTATATTCCTATCATTTTTATCTACAACTTCACCTAAAATAAGAATTGTGCTCTATAAAATAATAGTGAAATTTTACAACAAAAATTTTCTGTATGATATGTTTGTATATAATTCCAGGTGGTTCCCTTTGCTTTTTGAGGTTACTTTTATTTATTTATTTATTTATTTATTTATTTATTTATTTATTTATTTTTTGCTTTTTTTGGGTCACACCCAGCAATGCTCAGGGGTTTCCCCTGGCTCTGCACTCAGGAATTACTCCTGGCAGTGCTCAGGGCACCATATGGGATGCCGGGATTGAACCCAGACCAGTACAGGCCGGCCGTGTGCAAGGCAAACACCCTACACGCTGAGCTATATCTCCAGCCCCTTTTTTTTTTTTTATTAAAGTGTCATCTTCTGTACAGTAGGGAACAGAAATGTGTAAATAAAGATGCTTGCTATACTCACAATTTTAAGGGTAAATTATTTAGTTTTTTAATTGTGTAATAAAATGTTAGTGACAGATTTTGTGTAAATATATCTGTTCTCAAAGAAACAGTTTTAATGTATCGTTACATATTTTTGTACTTTTTAAATATTATTTTTTGACTATAATAATATGTACTGTGTATCAGCACTTTTCTATGAATTCATTTTTTGGAATCAGTTTTATGCACAACTTTTAGAATGAGCTTAATTATAAAATGAGCTGGCCAATATATATTATATATTAGGAATGATCCAAAAATTAGTTTATTTTAGATTTAAATTTTAAAAAAGGACCATGATCAGGGTTTGATATTTAGAATATTATATGCTGTTACTCAAATCTAAAAAAGCCTAACACATCATTGTGTTTTTTACCTGGTTTTAAAAGCAGTTAATTTAATTAATTTGCATTTACTTAGTAATGGAAAACATTACTGGATCTCTACAAGTTTCAGTAAAATAGATGCCAGCACAATTTTTGTTAAATTCATTTCTCTACCTTTGAAATTTAACTGTCATTAAAAGCTGCTTCTAGTTATTAGACTAATTTTATCAGTAGTCCTATGTAGTATATAGCTAATATTATTAAACAATGGACAGAACACAAATAAACTCTACACTACATATTTTTAATAGATATCAACAGTCATGGAATATATTAAGGGAAAAAGAATTGAATTAGTCAAGTTAGTAGCAACAGAACTTGGCTAGATGTAGCAACTTTGAAGTCTAACTGCCTGGATTTGAAACTTGGCCTTCATTAATGAAGCCATCTTGGATAATTTAATCATTCCCTGAGCTTTGTGTACTCAGGAATACAATAATGGATCTTCAGTTATATTTCATGTATTAAAATGGTTGTTGGAATAATTTAGTAAATCTAATAAGTTTTTGCATTTATGGTTAGTAGTACTACTAGGATTAGAAAGTGTGTGATATAAGTGTGTTGAGACTTTGCAGGGAGGACTGAGGGAAGTTAAGTTGTTAAGGGATGTGATGGAATTTGAAATAGCCGGAAGCTAGTTTACATAGGGCTTTGTGATTCCGGATGAGCAATAATGGAAAAGTTGAGACTAAAACATAAAATACAATTTGCATTTCAATCCTTCATCTTTCAATCTATTAAAGGTTTAAGTTAGTATATTGACTCAAAGAAAGCAAAAGAGTAAAAAGTAAAAAAGAGTAAAAAGTAAAAAAGTAAAAGTTCTGGAATTCTTGAAGCTTTCAAGGAAGGCAAAAATATAACTTCACTGAATTCAAGTCCAACCACATTCCCTAATCTCTGAAGGCAGAAAGGGCCTGAGGCCAGCATTATAATATATTTAAGAAATGGTCCAGTTCTGGTTCCTTAATGATCTACCCAGTAGCAAAATCATTACAAATTGTCACATTATAGTCCCTTTAGCATCCATCAGCAATGAACAATTTACTATTTTAGTCACTTATTCACTTCTTTTTGTGGTGGTGCAGACAAATTTCTAACTGTAATTTGTTTCTCTCGCTAGCCTTCCTTTCTGTGATCCTGGCTATAGCTTTTGCTCCACTATTATAATGATATCTGAAAGTCCCTGCAATATCTAAACTCAATTGCCAACTTAAAGAAAAAAATACTCTTATCCTGTATCCACACACACAAAATTATTACATGCATTTACTTAGAAGACATGCTATTTTGTGGAGTTCCCACTATAATAATCCATGCAGCAATAAGATAACTGCTGTTAGTATGATTATTAGTATTATTGGCCAACAGTGACAATGTTTAATAGTTTAATACTTAATCACATTTAAGTAGAAAAATAAAATGAGACATTATCTCAAGATGGTGACACTGCCTGAGGAGTTTATGCCTCTTTAAGAAGTATACTAGAAATATACTAGAAATATATACTAGAAATGTGGAGATAAGCAACTGTGTTCCTCTACTAACTGAATAATCCAGTATTTGGAACATGGTTTCATATTGTATTTTTCACGATGGAATAATGTGATAGCCCAGCAGTAGGGCGTTTGTCTTGCATGCGGCTGGCCCATGCCGGCCCGGGGTTCAATCCTTGACATCCCATATGGTCCCCCAAGCACCACCAGGAGTAATTCTTGAGTGCAGAGCCAGGAGTAACCCCTGAGCGCCGCCGGGGTGTGACCCAAAAAAGTAAAAAAAGATGCCTTTTCGTCATTTTATAAATATCCCTTTATCTGAATCTTATCCTACTACTTTTATGTCTTTAATTGTATATCCTTGGTGAAGTCAGAAAGGCTGGATATTAACTTGTATAAATAATTCAGCTTAATACAAAGTTTGTAAAATTTCTGAGGTCCAATGCCTTTAAAATGATGTTGAACAGAATTTTCCCTTTAATATATCCACAACTAAATTCAGATAAATGTTGTAACTACATCTAAACTATAGACAAAATTTAATACCCAAAGAAATAAGTCAGGCCTGTATATTTGAATATTGGTGATTGTATATATTAAATGGCTGATGAAATGTTAAGTGGGCCTGTTCATTTTCACTCCATGGGTGCCGCCATTTTCCACATCCGGACTTCCCCTCTCTTCAGAACTCCACCCAGCCGACCAGCCCATCACAGCCCGGATCATCGACACCCACCCTGCAGCTGTTTCTTCCTCAATCTGGCCCAGGTATGCTGGTCCAGAGACTCTTAGACATGGGGCAGAGCGGTTCCTTGCTCTCCCTGTGCCCAGCCGTTCATGAGGCAGTCGGGAGGCATGGTGGGTTCTAGCCTTGGCCCACCACCCTGGCAGAACCTCACAACAAGCCAGACGACCTCCCACCCACACCATGGGTGCCGCCATTTTCCACATCCGGACTTCCCTCTCTTCAGAACTCCACTCAACCGACCAGCCCATCACAGCCCGGCTCCTGCGGCCGCTGGCGGCCGCACGGATTCATCAATAAATGCTTTATTTGGAGGTGTTTAAAGAATATGCCTCCTGCACGGCAAGCCAAGCAAGCTGCTCGTGTTGTATTTGACATGCCAAATGCCAGTAACAATTATATTAGGTCATTCCCATGACCTAATATAATGGTTTGAGGCTCTTTATGTTCCTGTAGCAAGCCGATGCCCTTTGCTCTACTGGCATGAGACGGGACATATGGAGATATTACTGGTGCCCGCTCTAGCAAATAGATGATTAACGGGAAGATCGTGACCGTGCTCATTTTCACAGCCTGTGTTAGTCTACTGTGCTCATTGCAACTTAATCCATCATTCAATTAAATATAGATAAAACATTGCACATTTTTTTACAATTGTGTGTCCAAATCACATATAGCATGTAAATAGTAATGAAATCAGTATAGAAAAAAGAAATTTAACAGACTAATGACAATTTTTCTGAATTAGTATCCATGGGCGTGCACATGGGATATCAGTCATCTAATAAAAGATCCAATAACAGGACAGTCCTCTGAGAATGAATAAAAAGCCTAAATAAGTCAAAACACTCCAGAGAAAGATTATCGGTATGTCCTATTGAATATGTAATTAGCTTAACCAGAACTCATCCATGGTGCTGGTTATTTTCAGATGTATTCTATTTGTTTTATTTTAGGGCTATCTACTGAATGTCTCTTAATACCTCTTTATATTCTGGTATTACTTATACTGTCCTATAGAATTCAGAGTTGAGGAAAGACACTGCCCACAGAAGGTTGTTCTTTTGTACTCTTCTTAGTAGAGATATTGATTATGGAGATGGGTTTATTAGGTAATAAGCTTCAGAACTAAGTCACTTATTCCAGAGACTCTGGTGGTGCCTAAAATTTCTAGTAAGAATAAATAAATATGACCATTCTAAAAGGTCTTATGTTTGCAGGACATGAAGCAAAATCTGCTTTCAATATAACTAAATAATTTGACCTAAGTATTCGGATCCAGAGACTCACAGACATGGGGCAGAGCTGCTACTGGCTCTCCCTGTGCACAGCCGCTCATGAGGCACCCGGGAGGGATGGCAGGTTCTAGCCCTGTCCCAAACCCCAGCATAGCCTTGCAACAAGCCAGACGACCCCCACTCCATGAAGGAATTTTCCACATCCCGACTTCCCCCTCGTCAGAACTCCACCCAGCAGACCAGCCCATCAGAGCTCGGCTCGCTCGGCCACTGCGGCTGCGTGGTTCATCAATAAATTATGGATTTAGAGAGGACTACAAGAGTATGCTACCCATACGGCAGAGCCTGGAAAGCTACTCGTGTTGTATTTGATATGCCAAATACCAGTAAGAATTTAGACCTCATTCCCATGACCTGAAGGAATGGTTTGAGGCTCTTTATGTTCCTGGAGCAAGCAGGTGCCCTTGGACTCTTCTTGAATGAGACAGGGCATATGGAGATGTTACTGGTACCCCGCTCAAGCAAATCGATGATGAACGGGAAGACAGTGTCAGTGACAGACAGTGAGTATTCATAAGTTATTTTTCATAATGGCAGAATATAGAAGACTCCCATTTGGAAAATTCATACATTTTAATTATGATCTATACCTAATAATTCTAATCCTTTTAGGAATTATAAAAAGGAGACAATAATGACACATGATGACATGAGTGTTTTCATTTTTTCTGAACAACTCTAATTTACATTACCTGTCTTTTTAATTCAACTTTTTTAAGAATGTTAAGTGTCCAAGAATATTACTTTAAGGTAGTAACACAATGTACATTATATATCAAAAATCTTACTTTAATATAGTTTTCTCATGGAATACTTCTCCTGACTTATATATATACATATATATGTACATATATACACACATATAATATATGTATATATGTGTGTGTGTATGTATATATATATATATATATATATATATATATATATATATATATATATATACAACCTGTTAGTGGTTTGCACCACAGAAAAATCCTGGTGAGTCCTTTCAGCACTTATATATTTATTTACCTTCTTCTTTATTAATCACTTGATCACTTGACATCCCATTATTCATCGATTTGCTCGAGTGGGCGTCAGTAACATTTCCATTTGACCCTATCACTTGCCAGTGTAGCCCAATGGCATCTGATTGCTTCAGGAATACGAAGAGCCTCAAACCGTTCGTTCAGGAACTTGGCGAAGAAGTCTGACCATCTTGTAGGTGGGAGGCCAAGTGATCTTCTTTATTAATAGTTATTTTTTATATTAAAAGCTCTCTGAAAGCAGGACACTGAACTTTGTAAGAGAGGCAGTAAATACATGAATTCCAAAAAATCTCTGTAACTCTTATTTATAGCTGGGTGACATGATAAATCCAATAGCATTTTCAACCCAAACTTCTTCTTTTCTGAGATTAGTAAAGCTTTGCTATTGGACTTAAAATTTTAGAATTTATTTTCACATAGGGTAAAAATTTAAACCAATACTGCCCAATATTTGTTGTGATATTATTATTATTATTATTATTATTATTTACCACTTATTCTTATATATTCAAGAAAAGTGGAATAACAGATACACTTTAAAACTTAATAACCATTCACTTGTGAATGACCTTGTGGTCAATAATCTGAAATGGAGAGAAGGGATCACAGAGATTATGATACTTAGTGATTTAAAAAAATTAAATAAATTAAATCCTTAAATACCTGTATGGTATATGTAAAACTCAAAACGTAAATTTTATGAAAGAATTGATATTTCCCTTGAAATTAAGGGTTTATTAAGACCACTATGTTACTTCTTAGATATTGAATCACATTAATTTACTCCTCAGCAATCTTAAATTAGCTATACTATAGACTACAAATAAGGGGAAACTATCTGTTAAATCTAATAACTTAAGGTCCAAGATATTAGAATTTATAAAAAAGAGATTAGGATAGTGATACAGTGACACTTATACTTTGGAAATGAGTATAGTGTGATAACATCCTTCTAAAGCATAAGTGTTAACATTATTATTGCTGGAACACTGTGTAACCAAAACTCAAAGATCTTGTAATTGTACATCTCACAATTGTATAATAAATATATATAAAAAGGATAAAGAACACTAGCAGAAACATAAAATGCGAGAGAAAGAATGAGAGGGAGAAAAATAGCCTAGAATTAATACAATAAGACATCAAGTGTAGGTATTTAAGTCCCAGTGGACTTGTAAAAACCAGATTAGACTTCAAAATTCAGGTATGCCATGCAGATTATATTAGTAACATTGACCTTTATTTAAAAAATTCATTCAGGAGTATCAATCTAATTTGATAAAACCCATAACCACAGGTCCACACATACAACTTTTAGGTAAAAAGACAAAGTAGCCTAAAAATAAAACCATGTCAAAGCATAACATTCATATTTTCTTCCTAAAAGATCACATTTCATAATACCATATGGTCATATTAAAATAGGAATTTTTGTTTCTTTAACTACTACCCTTAGTGTTTCAGATTTTGAATTAGTTTGTTTAAAAAATACTTGAACAACTCTATGACACAGCTAGTTTAATTACCTTATCTTCATTTATGAAATAAAAGACAAAAAATACCTTCCCTCATAGAACTCCATTTACTAAAACTGCAAATTAAATCAAATAAAACATTATTGGGCAAAGTAACTAAAAAAAAAACCAGTCACAATGCCATTTGAAAAATATTCTTTGATCTTGAATGATAGAAATGGGTTTTAGTTTAATATCTGCTTTCGTGATTAGGTATTACTTTATTACTTTTAACATTTACTTTTGTGATTGTTCATTTATCTTGGCAATGAACCTATTGGGCAAAAGTAGGTCATCTTTCAGAATCTATTATATTTCTTCATTGAACTGTAGATCATTCCATATGAATACATAATTTGGGTAAATTTATAAATGTATGCAGTCTTAAGAAAACATTCATCTAATTGATCAAGCAATTTTTTGTATATCCTCTAGGTTTGGTTAGTTAACTCTATACACTGTGGTACCATTATTTAAGTCACTGCTATGTTAGGGCTAAGCATACTATCTCAGTTATAAAAATAATGGATTCCAACATAGCAAAGTTCAAAGATTTTGTTAGATCCAACAATGAGTCTTTCCCTCTTAAACAACAAATATAAGTTAAACATAACTGTATTAGATTTGTAATCTGGTATATTTTTAAAAACAAAATAGTATTGAAATTATATTATGTGTAAGTGTGTGTTTTAATAATGGGGAAAATGTAGCCAACCCTCTAGTATATTCTATTTTCAGAGAACAGAGATCACAAATTTTTTCATCTTGATGAGTTATGAAATTATTAACTTTTCTTCTAAATAAATTGACATTGGCTAGCCACAGTCAGCATTCATTTAGGTCTTAAAATATTTTAGGCAATGATTCAATTTACATAGCCATTGGATACAGAAGGAAATACAAAGTTACCTCTATAATTTCTGCGTAGATACATGACATTGATTAGAACTATAAGAAAATGATAAATATAACTTTGATACTTCTGATTCTGTTTATGCTAAATTAGGGAAATTAAATTGTTTCTCACTATAAATCAATTAATATTCTGCGAAGTGTAAATAGTCTTTCTTGGCCTGCACTCATAGTTACATAACTAAATTATACCATCAAGATTTGGTCAGCTAACTTAATGTTTATTATCTATATTAGAATAGCAAATCTATGAATAGATTAGCCATTTTAAACAGCTAATAAAATATCAGTTCCTCAGACACCATCCGTTCTTTTTATTTCTTTTTGGGGGGACGTGGACACTGGGAGGCAATAAGCAGTGCCCAGTCCTTATTCCTGGCTCTGCACACAGGGATAACTCCTGGCAGACTTGGGGAGCATGGTGGGTCTCAGGGGTCAATTCCAGGTCTGCTGCTTCCAAAGCAAGTACTTCACCTGCTGTGATATCACCCTGGCCCCAGTTTATATAGCTATTAATTAAGAGAAAAATTAATGGTACCTATATTATGAACAAAAGCCATTAATGTAAGCAAAAAAAGTTAAACATTTCTATTTTCTTAAAGCAATCAAAAAGTTTAAAGAAAGAGAGAGTGCATATGTTAAAAACATAGAAACACTAAAGAAAAAGGAATTGCATGATTAAATACATGGAACTTATAGTATTTCTTAAAATATTGATAAAGCTCTCATCCTAAAAATTAATAAAAAGTTTTCAAATGATGTAAAGAATACATTAATATCATAAGGATGAATTTATCTATGTATAATTAAATATCTACAATTTAAAAACATTCGATCATGCAAATAAGAACAGATAGATTATACCACCATAAACTATAGCAAGTATTAGAAGATAAAGTATTTTTATGTGCAGTGCCTCAAATTTTACTAATTTTTTCTTTTACCAAATGCTAACTATTTAACGTGTTACTCTGTAAAAATTTTGGAAATTATATGCCTGATTCTCTGCTAATTCCAGTGATATTTCTAGTCAATAATGAAATGATGAGAAACTGTAGACAGGATCCATAGTCATGAAGATATGGTGGGGTATGTGTGATAGTGGGAAAGTGAAACTATAGTTAGATTAAATCGTCTATATTCTTTAAATTATGCACTTCATTTCTAAAAAAACTCCTGTGACAGTAATGATTATTGGATATGGTGGGAAAAGACCAGCACCGAGACTTCGGGAATATAGCTATATATTGAAATAAATTATTTTTTGATGTAGGAAGGAGACAAAAGGAGTTCAAAATCTTGATTTTCTTTTTTTCTATTTATCATGATCAGTTACAACTGGAAATGTTATGGGCTATCTGTAGGATTATTAGAATTATTTATCCTTAGATGCATGTAGTGTGAATCGCCTTTTCCTTTTTGATAAATAGTACTGAACTAATATGCCGACTGAATGTATTAAAATACTACGTTAAATTTTTAAACTATATTTTACTTTCTTGATTATTAGATCTAATCAATATGAATTTAATATTAATAATTATTTACTTTTTCTCCAAAACAATAAGCTTGAGTACATAATTATAATTATTGATGTATACTATATCCTGCAAATTAAGTTCTCTGTTGTTTCCATATTTAATTTAGCAAGTTTTTGTTTGTCTTTGAGCCACAACTAGCAATGTTGAGGTAGTACTCCTGGATCTTTGTTGAGAAATCAGTCCTGGCAGTGCACAGGGGACCATACATGGTGCTGGGGATTAAAATCCTGTTGGCCATATGAGAGGCTCTCACTCCACACTTTGACTATGTTCCCAACCTACTTAATACATTTTAAAATTAAATATTTTGAATACAGAGTACCAAGATACATTTGCTTAAATGTGTTAAACAAGTATATTCCTTACACAAAGCTGGCAGTTTTATATGTATCCTGCATTTGTAAAATATGTCTGACCAGAAGTGAATGTAATCTGTTAAAGCAATATAATGGGATAAATTTAAGTTTGTAGTAAGACCCATCTCATCTATTGATAATAATTTAAATGTCAATTCATTTTGTTTTGAGCTACATTGAGAACATTTAATCACTGATATCTGTATGCAGGCTTACTCCATTGGCAAAGATTATCAAACCATTAGTATGTTTTAATAATCTATACTACTTCAAAAATGCAAATCTAGGATCTTTGCTTTGAATGGCTTCTTTTTTTTTTTATCAAAACCCTATTTTAAAATTGCCTACTTGCATATTTGTATTTACTCATCACACATTTTATCGCCCTATATAATTCTCAAAACAATATAGAGCATTTTAAACAATATGAATTCTACCTTTAAATAATTCTAGCAAAAAACTAGAAGGCATGCGTTTATAATGCCAAGAACTCCAATTGTTTGTTGCAGAAACTTTTAAGTCACTTAGATACTTTATCAGCATCATACTAAACATACTCAATAAACTGTTAACTTACTAAATCCTTGACAGAATTACCTTGGCATTACTTAAGCATGGTTAACAATAATTATAAGAATAGCAACAAACACCTCAAACAATATATGCATGTCAATACAGACGCCAACCTTCAGAAAAGGTATTCCAGCTATCTAGTGCAGACCAAATCTTTACGATTTGCTTCGAACTGGGTTGCAAAGGATGCTGAGTCTACAATTTTATGCATCTGCACATTTTTAAAAATAGAAATAGAATTAAATATTATAATTTTTGTTCAAAATAGACCAATTTATTATACTAGGCAATTCACTGATGACAATGACTTCTTATGACTGTGCATATCCGTTTAATTAGGTTATTGCTTAAATATAATAATTGGCCAGATATCCTTTGGAAAATTTATAGACTACTTTATAAAGTTACATAAAATTGTGAAAAATTTGCATGCTTTAAAAACTCAGTATTTCCATCAAGCCTGTGGTCTAGAAAGAGTATGAAGACAATAGCAAATGGATGTTTCTAACATAGTTTCTTGAAATTTACAATATTTTCTCTTCTCTAGCTGTCCTCCCTTCAAAGCTGGTCAATTTTTTTTCCAGTTTTTTTGTTTTCCTCACAATTAGGACAAGTCTTTATATGAAGTTCCTGTTATAAAACACAAAACCACAATTAGAAGAGTAAATCAATATAAATTCACAAACATATGTATTAATATTAACATGAAAATTAGAGTCCTAACAGAACATCAAAGCAATTTTATTTGTAAATATGCATTTTATAGAAACAAATCACTAACCAAATAAATTAGTGTATGTTAAAGCAACCTTAGTAGATAAAGGAAGTCTTTTGCAACAAAGTATGGATGGGACTTTCCAGAACAACCGGTTGGTAGAAGTAGAAAGGCTGGGTGAGGATGCGCATGTGTATTTACAGGTGAGGATGGATGCACATATATGTTTACAGGCGAGGATGCACGTGTGTGTTTTGGGGTGAGAATGTGCATGTGTTTTTGTTTTTATATGTGTGTTGGAGGGAACATGCAAGAAGCCTCGTTGATAATGGATTTTCTAACTTGTTTCCACATTTCCATGTGTTCAACCTCTTGCATTCAAAGAGAAACTGTTTTTTCTCAAAAGTTTGTTAGAGAATACATGGTCTTTGGAAACAAATTCTGATTTCTTTACCTGGAGCTAAGCAATTTTGAGCAAGTCCCTAAAATTCATTTCCTCATCTGTAATATAAAATTTATAAAAATGAGAAAATGAGATGTGACTTTTAGAACTTATCTTGGGAGATAATAAAAATTATGTAAATTTTTTGTACCATAATCAATTTTATATTTCTGTACCATAATCAATATTATATTGATTGTACCATAATCAATATTATATTGATTGATATTTGATCAATCTTATATTGATCAAAAGACTGGGATGAACCCAGAGCCACAGTAGAGCCTGGCAAGCTACCCGTGTTGTATTTGATATGTCATTAACAGTAAGAATAATTAACTCATTCCCAACAAACGGAGACATTACTGGCACCTGCTCAAACAAATCGATGAACAACGGGAAGACAAGTGACAAGTGACAAAGCTTCTGATTCATCAAATGTATATAAAATTTATCTATAATTGACAAGGCATTTCAAACAGTTTTCTAAAGAACTGACCAAAGAATTCAACTTTGATCATTCTATCCCCAAAATTCATGGATTATGTTTTACATAATCTCTAAGGTTTGCTATAATCTAATATAATTGAATTATTTTTGTTTCTTTATGGCCACACCTGGCAACAACCAGGGATTACTTCTTGCTCTGTACTCAAAAAATCACTCCTGGCAGTGCTCAGGGGACCAATTGGAATGTCAGAGCTAGACCCTGAGTGCACTGTGCAAGGCAATTGCCCAACCCATGTACTATATCTCCTGCTCTCTAACCTAATGTTTTTGACTGATATAAGAACAAATAAGTGTTTTCAATAAATTACAAAATGTTATTGTATTGTTTTATGAAGGTCAATATGTGCTCTGTCTCACCAAAATCGTTTTTATATTATCATAAGGAGTATAAGCAGTTTGGTTTTCCATTCTTCTTCATTGAAGAGATTACTTCAGATCATTCCCCCGTTACTCTTGTTTTTTTGTTGGTTTTAGGTTTTTGGAGTAACAGCCAACAATGCTCAGTGGTTAATCCTGGCTATGCACTAAGGAATTAATTATGGTGGTTCTGAGGGAACCATAACGAATGCACAGGATTAAGCCAGTGTAGGCTGTGTGCAAAGCAAATGCCCTCCCTCCTGTACTATTGCTCTGGCCCCCCATTCTTTGTCTTGTTCCTCCTTATTACATCAGATAATAAAACAAAAAGCTGACTGGCATGCAAAATATTATGAAAAGGGAAAGAGTGACTAGGAAAGTTAATTAGTTTTGCGTTAGCAAAACAGTCAGCCTAAACAATAGAGAAACATCATCAAATACAATTGATTTCAGAAGAGCTTTCTGATATTATCAAAAGTCCGAGAAAAATATATATACCTCCATCGGCATGGTAATGTTATTTTGCAGAGTATCATTTCTTGGGATAGAGTCTTGAACAGTCATTGAACAGTCCCTGCCCTCCTGTAAAAGAAGTGATTGAACAATTAGTCAATAAACTGAAATTCAATAAAAAATTCCTTCACTTACATTTTTGATACACGATGAAAGAGGAGAGCTCTTTCTGATCCCAAGGACAGATCAAAGGTTTATGGTCAGATTGAGAATCTAATCAGTGCTAACAAAATCAGTTCTATAACAAAGCTCAATTCCAATATATGGCACTTTCTTTGTAAAATATTAAAACAACATAAACATATAATTTAATGCATGCATATTTAAAAGGTTCACAATTTAATGATTAATACATTTGCTATCAATATGATCATCAATTGGGACTAAAATATATTAAATATAATAAAGAGATACTAATCTGTATTTTGCTAACCAGAAACCCTCATGTTACTTATTAGCATCAATATATTATTTGCAATAATCCCAGTACCTTGAGCTTTGCTTAAATTTTTATAAATGTTAAAAATCCAGATTTTTTTTCCTTCCCTCCACCATTTACTCCTACCTTTCTAATTCTATTTTATCCTTTTTGTGCTCACAGTCCAGAATTACCCGTAGTACTGCAGAGGGAATCATTTGATGCCTGGAATGGAACCCAGGCTGGCTGTCGGCAAGACAGGATCCAACTTACCATATCATTCTTCTGGTCACATCATTTCTTCCTTTGTACTGCCTACCTATCACCAATTGTTATTGACTTTCGTTCTTTTTTCCTCCTTTCCTTTTATTACTTTACCTTTGTTTGTAGATATATTGTATTAGTAGCTATAAAAGAGTACTTTCTGTAATAATAGGTATTTTGGGTGCTATTCTCTGATTTTCATATTTCAGCGCAAAACCAGCTGTAATATTGAACAAATTCGTTTTATTTTTGCACTCCAACTGGAGAGAGAAACAAGCATAATTTGACTTCTAGAATTTAAACTCTGTAATTAGATAACTGCTAGATTGCTTAGGAAATTTAATCAACTCCAATTCAAAATGTAGATATTTATTCATGTACCTCCCCATCATATTGTTAATAATTGTATTGATATACATATATATACAATTATTAGCAATATGTATACATGTATATATATACATGTATGCATATATATGTATATAACTTGAATCCCGTTATTCATCGATTTGCTCAAGCAGGCGCCAGTAACATTTCCATTGGACCCTATCACGTGCCAATGTAGCCCAATGGCATCTGGTTGATTCAGGAATATGAAGAGCCTCAAACTGTTCCTTAAGGGTCTTGACAAGGAAGTCTGACCATCTTGTAGGTGGGCGGCCACGTGATCTTTTGACATTCCGTGGGATCCAGTCGGTAATGGCTCTACTCCAGCAGTCATCTCCAAATTGCATTACATGTCCAGCCAATCTGATTTTCGATGCCTTGGCAAATGAGACAGCATCCCTGATTCTGGAATAGCAACGGAGGTCAGAACTCCGATTCCTTCTCTCACTTGAGTGAGGCGTGATATTCCAAGCATAGCTTTTTCAATTCCTCTCTGGGAGACCCGAATAGCATTCTCATCCTGCTTTCGTAGGGCCCAGGTCTCTGAGGTGTATATTAATGCAGGAAGAATGGTGGAGTCAAAGATACATATATATATATATATATATATATATATATATATATATATATATATATATATATATATTTGCTTTTTTGCGTCACACCCGGCGATGCTCAGGAGTTACTCCTGGCTCTGCACTCAGGAATTACTTCTGGAGGTGCTCATGTTGACTCCTTTGCCTATACATCTGCCAGACTACTGAATAAAATACTTTTCTCATTGTGTAATGATAGAACCAGCTACTTTCCCCCCTCTTATCATACTGTCTTTTCCATCAACATATAGATTTGTATTATTCTGCCTTAAAGTATAAAGCATTGATAGCGTTTTGTCATGTATAAATATATGATATGCTAACCATATATATACATATATACATATTATATGTATATATGTACTAGTATATGTGTACACATACATATGATATGTTATATATAATGTCTATGTGTATGTATATATGGTATATGTAAAACTGGCTCCTTACTAGCTCCAAGAGCCAAGCTATAGTCTACCAAATACCACATGGACAAATAACAAATATAATCTCTTGAATTAATGATAAGTACTAATACCAACCTAGAACTGAGCATTAAATACAGGCAAAAAGATACACATGACAACCCTTTAATGTATGTTCTGTAATTCACAATCTGGAAGGGAAAGGAAAGAGAAAGAGAAAGGGAAAGAAATAAAGAACCTGCCATGGAGGTGGGTTGGGGGACGGGGGGAGGGAACTGGGGACATTGGTAGTGGGAGATGGGCACTGGTGGAGGAATAGGTGCTGGAACACTATATGACCAGAACCCAAATATGAACATCTTTGTAATTGTATATTTCACGGTGGTATAATAAAATACTTATAAAACAAAATAAGTTGGCTATGAAAATATTTAACTCAAACCTTAATTAAGTTCATGACTTTTTATTATATCATTATATTTATATGTATTTCATAGCAGTATCCAAATGGTGCAGAAATATATCTTAGTCTTAAGTCTCTTCTAAACATAAAATTAATAAAAGAGTTATTTTAATGATTTAATGTACATGCACAGCAGTATTTCCTATACTATCTATGAAATAAATTGTTTCTTTGTAGTTTTTCTTTTTTGGTTACTTTGGTTTGGATCAGATCCAGTGCGGCATCCGCTATGCTCAGGGAACTTTATGTGGTGCCTGGGATCAAACACACCAGTCAGCAAGGATAAGGAATGTGCTTATCTTCCCTATCCTAGATGGGACTCATCTCTCCAGTCCCAATTATTTGCATCTTTATTTTTTGACTTAGATTATATTTAGAATCAAAATATGTCAAATATTAAAAAATACAAAAGAGCTATGCTTTGTTTTTTTATCATGACTGCATTCCGTCTTTGAAAATGAATGAAAATAATTGTGTTGTATCTAGCTCAAAATATATGATTAGGATGATATAGAAATCAAAGTGAAAATTACAATATTTCCAAATAATGGAATTCGGAGACCATATAAATTTTAGAGCAGTGATATTTATGTGAACATTAAGTATTTGCATGTATTTATTAATTTTATTTTGTTTAGGGCTTCACCTAGTGCTTCTCAGGGTCTAATTCAGCCTCAGTCCTCAGTGTTCACTCCCTGCAGTGCTCATGGGACCATGAAATACCAGGTTTTAACTGAGACATGGTTTCCCAAATGCAAATCATGTCTCTAGCTCTTTTGAATAATTTCCCTGGCCCTAAATTATCAAGTCAGTGTTATCTTCTCAAGACATTTTATCTAAAGTCACTCCTCAAAGTTAATTGAACAAAATGTCTTAGTTTTAGTCTTGAATGATTTGTTTATATAATTACATTAGTATGTTACTAGAAAATAATACCTGTGGGTAATAACTCAATTTCCTTTGTGTTTTAACTTAAGCACCAATTATCAATGTGTTAATATTCCTATTATAGGAAAGCTATAATTATATAAATGCATTGCTTAATTATATATATTGTATGTACTGAAGAAGCAGCTCAGTTAATGTTAGAATGTATTGATAAGACTGAAGTGAGCAACACTAATAACAATATTTTGTATGGCTTAATTACTAAATATTGATCCAGTTGATAATATTATTGAGACCTATGTAATCTGAGTTCATAAAAATAAAATGTTTTTCACATTCATAGTAAATTCATAGTACATTCATAGGTAAGATGGAGGTTCATTTTTCCTGGAAACAATTCAATATATTAAGTTCTAATTCTGCTGTCTTTCAAATATCATATAGCTTTTATTTAACGCATATGCAGATTATAAAAAGATTCTCTATGATGTAACTTTTCAACCCACAAATGTTATCACAATGTCCCCAACCCACAAATGAATGATTTTAAATTGTCAGTAAAGTATGTACCTAAATATTACATAGACTCCTTCATGACAGCACCACATTGCCACATAATTTAGCTTGTTCTCACACCTTCAAACTATTATTTTAAATTACTATGATTGATTTGTTACCTATTTTCACTTCCTCCTTTCATTTAACGAAAAATTGCAACTGAAAGTTCACAAGAATTCATAAGTAGTATGTTGCTAAAAAGCTGATTCTTCCTTTCCCCCTCCGATTTTCAATGCTTACCCCTCCCCACACACAATATCATTAGATAATATCATATGATGTGTCATATCACCAAATAGATTTTTGCCCATGCATGCCAAATTGTCAAACGATCTTCTAGTAGCAGTGAAAAGTCCTCATAAAATATGTAATTCCATATTGAAAACAATTCTGAACCAGCTCATTTGAAAGTACTTCACTGATAACTTTGTATGCTTAATATGCAAGGCATTCCATATTTCTTATCCGAATCCTCACCCTGGTCTATAATTGTTACTGGTATTTGGCATATCAAATACAGGGTAGCTTGCCAGGCTCTGCCGTGCAGGTAGCATACTCTACCTGATTCCCATGGCCTGATGGAATGGTTTGAGGCTCTTTATGTTCCTGGAGCAAGCAGGTGACCTTGGGCTCTACTTGCCTGAGACAGGACATATGGAGATGTTACTCGTGCTCGCTCGAGCAAATCGATGATGAACGGGAAGACAGTGATACAGTGACAGTGAATCCTCACCCTGAATGTGCCAGGCATGTAAATAAGGAAGTAGGCAAGGAACGCGAAAGATAGAGGAGGTAAGAGGTTTGGAGACTATTTTTTAAGCAAGTGAGAGGCGCTGTAAAAATATGGCCCTAAGATATCCTTAATAACATGCAGTGAGGTTCATAGGTAAATTACTGTCATTCAAAGAATGAAGTCTTGTTTTAACTTCCCAGACTCACACATTCTTTCCTATTATGAAATGCACACAGAACTCTGTGGAATCTTATTTTTTTTGTCTTATTCCTCAACAATACACCTGGAATGATTATTGGCACTTTATTGTCTTATTTCTTCCAATTACAATGTGGAATGGGAATTTAACTATTGGAAAGATCTGTAACTGCTACTTCATCTAAATGATTTCATCAAACAGAATAGTGGTGAATTTCAGAAACTTGTGGTTGTGAAATTCAGAAACAAGGAGACCTGTCTTGAACTAGTGTTCTTAATTCCACAAATATTTAAATCTTAAATCATCAATTATTCAGATTTTTAGTCTTGGATAAGTTACTAAGTTTTTATCATCTAAATTTATGTAAAATGTTGAAATCTTTTATTTTAGGCTTTTAAATATTAAGAACATTATTTTAAGAACTTATCACACTCTCTATGACCAGTGCATTCTCAACAAATTGCATTTGCAATGAAGAAAAATTTAACAGAACTCCTGGAATTTATTTAACAAAGTTCAGTTGTTTAATTCGCATAGTCTACTCAGTTTGGAAAGTGCTGATGTTCTGCTTTATCTTTTTCAGACCACATTTTCAGCTATTCCAGCATTATATATCATCATAAATATGGGAAATGATATAATTACAGCAAAAACAATATTAAAATACATTTTTCTGTCAGAGAAAAATTTACACTTAAGTTGTCAATCACTGTATCACTGTCTTCCCGTCATCATCGATGCCGAGCGGGCCCCAGTAACATCTCCATATGTCCTGTCTCATCTAGTAGAGCCCAAGGCATCTGCTTGCTCCAGGAACATAAAGAGCCTCAATCCATTCTAGAAGAGGTCTATAATTGTTACTGGTATTTGCTATACATCAAACAAGGTAGCTCCAGGCTCTCGCAGGTAGCTACTTTGGCTAGTCTGGGGCTGAAGGCGTTTGGTGGGGTGGGGGTCGGATTGGTGGGGCCCCAGGGGGGTGGGGGGGCGTCTGGCTTGCGAGGCTCTGCTGGGATGGTGGGCCGGGCCCATCCCCCGGCCGTGAGGGCTGGCAGGGGAGCAGCAGCCTGCCCCATGTCTGCGAGTCTCGCCCGCATACCTGAGCGATTTAAGAAAGACTGCTGCAGGGTGGAATGAGGGCGGATAGGCTGGTTGCGGGTGGAGGTGCGGAGAGGTCCGGATGTGGAATGGAGGCCCTCTGGAGTCGGGGAGTCGCCTGGGTTGCGAGGCTCTGCTGGGTGGTGGGCCAGGCTGGACCCACCACCCTCCCGGGCCTCGGGCTGGTCCGAGAGCCAGTGCGTCCCCCATCGGCGGTGTGGCGTGGGTTATCAGAACTTATACGTTAGTATCATAAAGTTGGTAAGTTGTCAATAGCATGATAAATGTGAATATTTATCATTATTATTTTTACTATCATGCAAATATGCAATGACACAGATAGTTTGTGAAATGATAAAATAAACACAATTGCTTTAAATATGATCACAACCCAATGTAATACACTTGAGAATTTCATTCTCCACAGAACATACTTCACAGTTAAATATAAAATATACTGAGAGAGGCCGGAGCGATGGTCCAGCAGGTAGGGCATTTGCCTTGCACGAGGCCCATGCTGGGCCGGGTTCGATCCCCAGCATCCTATGTTGTCCCCTTAGCACCACCAGGATTTATTCCAGAGTGCAGAGCCAGGAGAAACCCCTGAGCATTGCCGGGTGTGACCCAAAAAACGCAAAAAAATAAAAAAAAAAAAAAAATAAAATAAAAAAAGGGGGCTGGAGCGATAGCCCAGCGGGTAGGGCGGTTGCCTTGCTCGGCCGGCCTGTGTTGCCTGGGTCGATCCCGGCTCCCATATGTCCCCGAGCACGCAGTGTGGTTCCTGAGTCAGAGCCAGGGTAACCCTGAGCCGCTGGGTGTGACCCAAAACAAATAAATAAATAAATAAATAAATAAATAAAATATATTGAGAAAACAAATAAGCAAACACACATCCAAATGATGAGTGACATGAAAAAAAAAGAGTAAACAATGATTGAACAGATGTAGATTGGTTAATGAGATCTTACAAAATAATGAATATTGAAATAATGTATATTTGACCAAATATACAAATACAAATATTTGTATTTATGAAGACATTTTTAGAATATCTATCAATGTGAGATAGTATGTTGATTTATTTTTCAGGGGGTGGCTGTGGTAGAGTTGCCAATACACACACAATATTGCTGAGAGGCTTTTTCAGTTTTTTTGCGCTATTTTATGTTGATATCATATAATATAAATTACAAACACACACATATAAATATAATTTGTATATTAATATATGAAAGCAATTCAAAACTGTACATTAAAAATAATCACTAAACGGGGCCGGATCGATAGCCCAGTGGGTAGTGCATTTGCCTTGCATGTGGCCGGCCCATGCCGCCTGGGTTCGATCCCCGGCATCCCATATGGTCCCCCCCGCACTGCTGGGAATAATTCCTGAGTGCAGAGCCAGGAGTAACTCCTGAGCATTGCTGGGTGTGACCCAAAAAGCAAAAAAAAAAAAAAAATCACTAAACACTTAATATTTTAAAATATCAAGGCACAATATAATTGGGAGGACAATTAAACATTTTTGTCCTCTTGAAATAACACATAAACACTCTATATCTATGCATACATGTAGTTACTAGTTACTTTCATTTTACAATGTTAGTTTGCTTACTCACTTTTTATTAGAATATTTAGACATTGCCAAAGGATTTCTTACTATAATTTTCCAGGTCTTGGTTTCTTCCATCATAATAATTATGTCTATGATTTATCAGGGCAAGAAAAAAAAATGTTTGACAAATGAACCATTCTCCCTTCTTGAGTAACTTGATTTATTACTTTTATCCTTCATGTTTTATTATTGTATACAATTGTTTCCTACTAAAGGTAGACTCATAAAAATTAACTATGTAGTTTAGGTGCTTCAAATTTTCATTATGATGCTATACATATCTTTGGCTTCAGTGCAAATATCCCATTTGGAAATTATAAAATAGAAGGTGCATTGAAAATAACCTTTCTGGAAGTACACTGCTTTGAGTTCAGTTAAACTACTCCATAATATTGCTGTCTTCAAATCCATTTTTTGTGCTTAAGTTGCCTACAGGGGCATGGAATTAGCTTTATATCCATTCTCTTGAGTAGCATCTTGAATAACACAGCTCCCAAGGTTACAGAAACATGGAGGTTTTTAAAAGGACGTTCGTTCTGCCTCACTTGGCATTTCTTTCTTATTTTTCCCTATAGATAAGGACCCCATAAAGCAACCCACTCTGCTCTCCTCTCACTTTAAATGGAATAATCATGAGCCTAGAGAGGTAGTATAGGGGGTTAAGTGGCCTAAAGAGACAGTAAAGGGGGCTAAGTGGCTTGCACTTAGGCAAGTCCTGGTCAATCATGGCATAGTATGTGGTTCCCTGAGTACTGCTAGAAGTGATCCTTAAGCATCACTTGATTACTTGACATTCTGTTATTCATCAATTTGCTTGAGCGGGCACCAGTAACATTTCCATTTGACCCTATCACGTGCCAGTGTAGCCCAATGGCATATGGTTGCTTCAGGAATATGAAGAGCCTCAAACTGTTCGTTCAGGGTCTTGATGAAGGAAGAAGTCTGACCTTGTAGGTGGGCGGCCACGTGATCTTTTGCCATAAGCATTGTCAGGAGTTATCTCTTGAGTATTGAGCCAGCAGTAAGTCCTAAGCACCACTGGGTGGAGCCAAACACACCTCCCCAAATAATTTAATTCATTGATGAATCAATTAAATTGATCAGTGTCCCAAATGTTAAAGTCCCCAAGCTCTCTGCTCCCTGCATTCATAAAGACTGACTCCTAAAATATGTTTGCTGCTCTTCTATGGCAGCTTCGGGGCTTCCCTCCCAATGTGGCACATGCCATGTGTTTCTTTCATGATCTGTTATTAAAATCCTCCATTTCCCTTTCTTTAACATTCATGGATTTCTTAAACCTGACCTAATTTCTTTAGGATACCCTGGTTCTACTTCAAGATAACTTAAAAAGTATTGCAGACATTATGACTGAATTAAGAATCATTGGAAAGCTTATACAAAAGGAAACAATTTAGTGTGCAATTTGCTTAATTTAAATAAAAATGCACTAGTCTTAGGAATAAGGAATACTCATTTTAAAGTTTTAAGATTGAACGAAAAACAACTTGTTGGATATGTCAAGAATTTCTGATCCTATTGGTTACTAGAGTACTATTGTCTACTATAATATATTATACCACATGGATGATATACCATTACATTATGATAGATTATAGATATGATGTTACTGGTTCCCACTCAAGCAAATCGATGAACAATGGGAAGACAGTGATATAGTGATTATATAATTATATTATTATCACTGTTAATTTTGTATTGAACACTTAGTTCAATTTTATGTGATGTGACCTTTCTTTAAAACATAAAAATAACTCAACATAATTAATGCACTCTCAATGCTGTGTAGCCTGAGACTTCCAGAACGAAAATATCTCTAACAGGTGCAAAACACCTAGTCTATCTTGCAAAAATTGATTAAGAAGTAGTACAGGTTGTATTTAAAAAAAAACATGATTTTTAGAAAGTCATAAAGGAGAAATAAGCACCCATATTTAATGAAAGTATTAATATATTTGGGGTATATTTTCCATGTACCAAAATAAATTTCACTTGTATTACTTGTATCACTCATCTTCCGTTGTTCATCGATTTGCTCGAGCGGGCACCAGTAACATCTCCATATGTCCTGTCTCATGCTAGTGTAGCCTAAAGGCATATGCTCGCT
Source organism: Cryptotis parvus (assembly GCA_021461705.1). Lineage (NCBI taxonomy): Eukaryota > Metazoa > Chordata > Mammalia > Eulipotyphla > Soricidae > Cryptotis > Cryptotis parvus. The sequence continues at coordinate 86,875 of JAJIBD010024682.1, read as the reverse complement.
CCAGGAACGTGAGGAGCCTCAAACCACTCATTCAGGTCATGGAAATGAAGCCTATAATTGTTCCTGGTTTTTGGCATATCAAATATGACACAGATAGCTTGCCAGGCTCTGCCTTGAATAAACCTTCCTGAGCTCGGAGGAGAAGGTTTTTTTTTTTTCTATTTTTGATTGCCTTTTCGGTCACACCCAGCGATGCTCAGGGATTACTCCTGACTCTGCACTCAGGTATTACTCCCAAGAGGCTTGGGAACAATATGGGATGATGGGGATCAAGCTGAGGTCGGCTACATGCAAGCCAAATGCCATACCGTCTGTGCTATCGCTCCTGCCCTGCTAAGGGATATGACCCCAAAGCATCCAAAAGAAAAAAAGTATGATGTCTCTCTGGTCTGCAAAAGTTTTTTTGTGCCCAGAGAAATAAAAAAAGCTGTGACCTGTGTCATATTTATTTCAACAAATATGGCTTACAGTGTACCCCCTCCATACACAATACAATTCTCCATCTTCAGCTCAGTTCTAAAGACCATTTCTAAGATTCTGTTGATTTTGGCCATTTGTGTTTCTCCTACTAATCTTCTTTATATTCTACATACAAGAGAAATTATTCTGTGTCTCTCCATTTCCTTCTAACTTCACTTGGCATGATACTAGATATACCTATCTACATAGTGACAAATTACATGATCTTGTCTTCCTGTTTATATGTACTATAGCTTCTTCATACAATCATATGATTTTGGACCAGGACTTTTCAAAAATTGGTGTATAGTACTGCAATCAACATAGGAGTGCATATATTTTAATAATAGAATTTTTGAACACTTGAAATAGATAACAAGAAGGAGAATTGCTGAATCATACAGAGCTCAGCTATCAGGTTTTTTGAGAAGTGTCCATACTGTTTTCCTAAAAGCTTGAGTCAGTCAATATCCCCACAATGTAATTTTGTGAGTTCCTTTCCCCCCCAAATCCACTTGAAAACTAGTTGCTTTTTTTATGTGTATCAGTCTCAGGAGTATGAGTTGATGTTATACTGTTGATCTCAACTGCAGTTTCTTGATGATAATTGATGCATAACATTTTACCTTTGATGAAGTTTTTGTTCATCTCTTCTTATGTTTTGATAGTCAGTTGTCTTTTTCTAGTTAAGTTTTACAAGTACTTTTCTTCAATATTGATTCCTTTAGATGAGTAGTGGGGAAGCATTTGTTGTTTCCTCTGTAGTATAGAAGCATCTTTATTTGATGCGATCCCAATTATTTACTTTTGCTTCTGTTTACTTGCCCAAAGGCGTTCAATTTCTGATGAGATCTGTAAAACTAATGCCTTGAATGGTTCTGCCTCTTTTATTTTAAAATAATTTATAAACTCAGATGTGACAATGAATTCTCTAATCAATTTTGAATTGAATTTTGGGCCCATAGAGATAGGCAGTAAGGCGTTTGCTTGGAAAACAATTACCTGGGTTCAATTCCTAAAGTCCCAGTATGTTCCCCTGAACTCCACCAGGAGTGATCATTTAGGACGGAGAAAGAACTCAGCACACATTCAGGAGGGTATGAACAAAATAGAAATAAATAAAAAGTCGACTTTGTGTCAGGTGTAAGATGTACTCTGAAATCATTTTCTTTTTCATGTAAGTAAAGTTGTCCCAGTCCCATTGGTTAGTTTTTTCTTGATCCGCATTTCCTTCTCCTAGATTTTCTGTTGGAGGTAAGTTACCTATGAATCTCAGAATCTCTCGTGTCTCTCAATCCTATTCCAGTTGTCTTAAAGTATGTCTTGACTCCAGTTCCACATGTGAACTGCAAGATGAGAACCTACAATAATCAAAGTGCAGGATGACCTTGATACAGATTTATAACCATACATACAATGTGCTGTGAGACCCACAAAATATAAACATTTATATGTCTTACAGGGAATATTAGAGATGTCAGATAATTATTGATAAAACTTGGGTCTTGATTTGTCATTCATTGGCAAGTTATTCAACATTATAATTTTAACATACTTATTGCATTCTTTTTTATTCATAAAATAAGATCACCCTGGTCCTTCCTTTATTTTCTATATAACACGAAAAACTTAAAACTAGTGTTATAATTTACTATGTTTTAAATTTAGAGATATTAGGGTTAAACATGAAAATTTTCAATGCAAAAAATAGATGTTAAAGCATTAGGGGAGATATCCACTAGGCCAACAGTATTTGGAGATATGTTCATTCTTTGAAAAAAATAAAAAGTGAGACTAAGAACTTTGTATGTTGTCAGCCAAGTCAGATGATACAATGCAGCATATAGTCCAGATTAACTAGAAGTGTGTCTCTCAATTCAATTATAACAGTTTATAATTGGATTGGACTTACTTTAAAAAATATTACTATCCAACTTCTGCTAAAAATCATCAACGTAATCTACATAATATAATGAATGCTGAATTTAATAGAAATGTCAGTATTTCTTATATATTTGCTATAGTTATTCGAATTGGAGGTGATAGACTAATTTTCTACTTTCAAATCTAGGTTTTAGTTTATGCATGTTTTATCCTTCTTTTTTCCTAGATAAGACTTGAAAACATATAAGAAGAAACTAAGCCAATACTCTCTTGGCTTAACATAAGCCATTATCACTTTTCATTTCTAGAGCACAGTGTGAAAAATTAAATATATGCTACTTTAGTAAGTTGGGAACATTAAAAAATTAAATTTACACTGAGAAGTGCCTAAATCCCAAGTGAAAATTAAAATAAAATGCTCAATGTCTTTAATCTTGATATAATATTAAACAATATGAAAAACATATGCAAACTGCAAGAAAATGTAATGAAGCAGATATATCCTTTGCTTTCTCAATATGATGCCAAAATTATTTAAACCCATTTAAAGTAATTTAATCATACTTCAAACTGATATTACAATATGTGGTTAAGCCTCTAGCGATTCATGAAATCTTCTCTCTCTAAAACAAGTGGAATATAGAAGCTATTTTCCTACGTGGCCACACCTTGCTCACATAGGCAAGATGTGTTTCTAGTCCTCTAAGCATATGCAGAGCTATTATAATATAATTCTGATTTCCAGGATGGAACTTTGAAAAGAGATTATAAAGAAATCTGAAGATTAGAATTTTAAGTTAACTGTTTTAAAATTAATAAAGGGTTATTCAATAATTACATTTAATATATCATATATATAATTAATCATATGTATATGATTAATGCATATTTTAACACTGATAGTTTTTCAAAATGTTTTACACAAAATATTGACAGAAGAAAACATAAGTGAATTTATAAATACAAAAATCTATATATTTTTATGGAATATATGCACCTGACCTGACTCATGGGTGATTTACTGATTAATACATTTTAGGTATATAAACTTTAATACAGTAAGTCATGTATTAACCTGGACATAGGAAAGCACACATCTGAAAACTACTGATCTAAATGTGAAGAATAAAACAGAAGCTGTTAATTTCTTTTTAAAGTCACTTTGTCTTTTGATGTGACATGGGAGAAAACAAACAAAAGTGTAATCAAATCCAGATTTTATATGTGCTTCTTACTCACTCTATTATATTATTAATAATATTATCAACTATGTATGCAAATATAAAATTGTGTATGATTGCATCTATTTTAGTGACATTCCTAAAGTCATAGATTTGAAATAGATGCTAGCATGACAGTTCCTTACCTCTAATGCTTTGTTTCCGGATTACATCCCATAATGATTGCTTTTTATTTTGCAGTTATTTAATACACATCATCTTCCATAATCAAATTTAACTTCAGATTATTTTTATTGAATATTAGTTTTTCAATTGTGTCTGAAACATGCTCTTTCTAGTATCTGTTTCTACCAGCTGTTTATGGAGATTAACTGTCGATAGGCTGTTCCCTATTTCAAATAATATACATTATGGATGTTGTTACCATGTTTTAAATAATTTCCTTTTCTCGTGAAAGTAATTGAAATAATAAAAAGATTTACTCGATGCTTTGAGTGAGTTCAGGTCTATATTTTAAAAAATAAATGAGTGGGGATAAAAGAAAATAGCAATTGCTGATAGTTTGCTATGTGGCGGTGATCGGCTGGGTGTTAAACCTGACTGCTTATTAGTTTCTTTTAACAAGAAATGCGGAGTAAAGGATGTTTTTCTTTCTCTAACAAAGAGGGAAAAATTCTCCAAATAGAGATAAATGTGTAAAGTTATATACCAGATAACTAGTTGTAACAGAAATTAAACCAAATATATAGTTGTCTGGTTTTTCAGCCTTCAAACTCATGTTTTTTTGAGACATTTTATTTGTTATATTAGCAATAGAACTTTTGGATAGACATATTATATATGAATTAAGCTAATGAGAAAAATATATCATAGATTTATTTCCCTCATTTAATTGCAAAATGATAAATTACTGAAAATTATCATTGAATTTCATGTAGTTTGGACAGTTCAGTTATTTCCAGGTAACAGTCACTAAACACTCTTAAATCTGATACCAGATCAATATTAAAGGTTAATTGTACTTATATGGGCTAGTAACAATCACAAAGCTAAATGTAAAATAATAATCAAATATATAAAATTAAATTTATGAATTTAAGAAAAGGCAAACAGGATATTTTTTAATCATTCACAAAATGTGAGAGAAGTAAAATGTACCTTCATTGAACTAGCTTTAGAAAGCACTAATATTTGGAGGCTGGAGAGACAGTATAATGGGTTAAAGTATAATGGGTTAAAGTTCAAGATGTACCCAACCCAAGTTCAATCCCTTTCTTCCAAATAATCCCTGAGCACCAACAAGGAATATTTCCTGAGCACAGAGCCAGGAGTAATTTAACATCACCAGGTGTGACACCACTTGATCACTTGATCAGTTGAACCCAGTTACTCTTCGATTTGCTCGAGCGGGCACCAGTAACATTTTGCTTGGATCCTATCACGTGCCAATGTAGCCCAATGGCATCTCGTTGATTCAGGAATATGAAAAGCCTCAAAATGTTCCTTCAGGGTCTTGACAAGGAAGTCTGACCATCTTGTAGGTGGGCGGCCACGTAGGATCTTTTGACATCCTGTGGGATCCAGTCGGTGATGGCTCTAGTCCAGCGGTCATCTTAAAATTGCATTATATTCCAGCCCATCTGATTTTCAATGCCTTGGCAAATGAGACAGTGTCCCTGATTCTGGAATAGCGAGGGAGTCAGAACTCCGGATTCCTTCTCTCACTTGAGTGAGGTATGATATTCCAAGCATAACTCTTTCGATTCCTCTCTGGGAGAGCCGAATAGCATTCTCATCCTGCTTTCATAGGGCCCAGATCTCTGAGGCATATGTTAATGCAGGGGAGAACGGTGCAGTGGAAGAGATGTGCCTGGAGCCAGAGGTTCTTTGTCCTTTTAGCTATTTCTTCGATGCCTTGGAAGGCATTCCATGCCCCTCTCTTTCTCCTGTGCAGCTCAGGTTTTAGGTCGTTCATCATGTTGACTTCTCGACCTAGGTACACATAACTGCTGCATTCAGAGATGTCTGTTCCATTGAAAGTGAATGGGGCCTCTGGAACTAGTTCATTTTTCATAGACATAGTTTTTTTTTAGATTCAACTGTAGACCTATCTTTTCACATTCTCGGTTGAAGTCAGCCAGCATTTGTGCCGCTTGGCTAATGTTTGGTGTTATTAGAATGATGTCATCAGTGAAGTGAAGGTGGTGTAGTTTCCAACCATCTATCTTCACTCCCATTCCTTCCCATTCTAATTGTCGCATGATGTTCTCGAGGGTGGCGCTAAAAAGTTTTGGTGAAATGGTATCACCCTGTCAAACCCCTCTTTTGACATCAATGATCACTTTCTTGTAGAATGGTGAGATCCTGGTGGTGAATCTGTAATATAGCTCATGAAGGATCTTGATGTATTGGGTTTGAACACCCTGTTTGGCTAGGGTTTTGATGACCGCTTCAGCCTCCACAGAATCAAAAGGCTTTCTTTAAATCAATGAACATGAGACAGATCGGCATCTTGTACTCCTTACAAACCTCAATGTGCTTGGTTACCATGTGGATATGGTCAATTGTGCTGAATCCTTTCCAGAAGCCAGCTTGCTCACATGGTTGTCCTTCATCTAGTGTTCTGCTAATCCTGTTCAGGATGACTCGAGTGAACAGCTTGTAGATGACGGACAACAGGCTGATGGGGCGGTAGTTGCCGATGTCGTGAATGTCTCCTTCTTGAACAGTAGAACTGTCCTGCTGGTTTTCCATTGGGAGGGCACCTTGCATTCACGACAGGTAGCGTGTAAAGAGTCAAGCTAGAGTATTGATGAGTATCAACGGCAGATTCTTCAGGTGTTCAGGTCTGACTTTGTCTGGGCCTGGTGTTGTTCCCTTCTTTACCGACAAAATGGCATGTCTGATTTCAGAAGGGAGAACGTTGGGAATGACATATCCATCCTGTGGAATTTGGTATATGGGCAGGTGGATGTGGCTATCAAAGAGATTTGAGTAGAAGTCATGAATAATCTTCTCCATTGCCTTTCTGGAAGATGTGACAGATCCATCAGGGTGTCAGAGGGCAGTCATCTTGGTCTTATAGTAGACGAAGGACAGGAGGGCGGTGCGAATGCAACAAAATTGAAAAAAAAAATTGTATTTTCATGTTGTTCCCCAAAAAAGTATTTTGGAGAGCTAGAAGTTTTAATGCAGATGCTGGGGCATGGAGGACTACTGGCGGCCTAATGTGGCTTTAGAAAAACTGTCTTGCAAGCAAAGGGGCATGATTTCCAAACCCTAGTACCCCAGTACCTCCACAGTTTGTGATTCTATATGGTAGTTATTTCAGATGCACCAAGTCAGCTGGGTGTGAGTACCACAACAAGGGCTGTGGCCCCTAGCAAGCACTAAAATTAAAAAAAATATGTGCAGATCCCCTGACTATAAATGGAACCCCTGGTAAGCACACACATGGGCACCACAGCAGCCCACAGCAAGAACCACAACTGTGGCTTGTGTGCTTCAATTAATGCAACGCCAAAAAATGCAACTCCAAAAAAAAAATCCTAAGTTCATCTTTTCCTTTTAAAATGGCTTGTGACTTCCTGGGGATCATTTTCTTCGTGTTAACCCCAGGCTGATGTGCGAGCAGACAGGTTCTGCCACTATCCCATCTATCTGGCATCAAAAACCTGGCATCATAAAACCTGACATTGTGTTCTTTAGAGAGCAACTGCCACAGAGGTTCTTCCTGCATGTGACTGACTTCCCCATGGCAGATCTTCTGATCATTCTTGGGACATCCCTGGATGTGTGTCTATGGGCACATCCGTGTGGAGTATATGGGGGAGGATCTGGAAGGATGGGGCAGAGGAGGTGGGAATTCTGGGGGCCAATTCAGGTTCTTCATTCTGAACTCAGGTCATTAGTTGCCTCAGTATTTTAACATGAGTGCATTAGTGAGGAAACAAGTCCTGAGCATAGTGGAATGCACCCCCTAGCAGGAGAATGGCAAGGGGTTAAGAGATCCTGAAGTTGTGGTTAGTGCATGGGGCATATGAAAGGTGGGGACTGAAGCAGTGATAGACCTGAGTTTTTGAACCAGAGACATAGCTGGTCATCCTTGGGATCAGAGAGGCTGCTGGGGGCAGGGACGGAAGAGGAAAAAGTAGAAACACACTATGTCATAATATATAGCTAGGGATGGTGGAACTGTGTGGCTTTGTGAGAGGATTAGGAGAGGGGACAGCTGCTTGGGTTGGGCCTCACAAGGGGAAGCATGAGGAGGTGTGTCTGTCTCTGTTTCCTTTTATACCATTGATGGATGAGGGAATAAGGCAGAGAGGGTGCCAGATTCAACTCCCACAATTTGAGGGCCCTGGAGGTGGGGCACTCAGTCGTCTGTTTTACACCTGGATCTGAACCACAGAGGAATTTTTGGGGGGGTCACACCCAACAATGCTCAGGGGTTACTCTTGGCTCTCACTCAGGAATTACTCCTGGCAGTGCTGAGGGGATCATATGGGATGATGGAGATCGAACCCAAGTTTGCCATATGCAGACTATCTCTCCGGCCCCCACAGAGAATTTCTAAAGGGTATGATGAGAACCAGAGGAACCCCTGCACCATGAGGGCAGTCATTTTCAACATCCAGACTGCGCGGCTCATCAGAGTTCCACCCAAGATAAAATAGACCTCAAGCCCCTGCTCCTCAGAGCCCTACCCTACAGTGAAGACTATTTCAAGCCCAGGTATGCCTGATCTAGAGACTCAGATACATGGGGCAGAGCTGCTACTGGCTCTCCCTGTGCTAAGCTGATCATGAGGCACTCGGGAGGGAAGGCAGATTCTAGCCCTGGCCCGCCATCCAAGTAGAGCCTGACAAGAAGCCAGAGAAACTCCCACACATAAGGGCAGTCATTTTCAACATCTGGACTCCACAGCTCATCAGAACTCCACCCAAGAGAAAAGCCGATGTCTCCCTGTTGTGCATGACGGCATGGTTCATCAATAAATGTATGAATGAGCACCTACTAATGAGTGTCTTCCACCCGCAAGGCAGAGCCTGGCAAGCTACCACTGTCGTATTTGATATTCCAAAAACCAGTAACAATATAGACCTTATTCCCATGACCTGAAGGAATGGTTTGAGGCTCTTCATGTTCCTGGAGCAAGCAGATGCCCTTGGGCTACACTAGCACGTGATGGATGTATAGAGATGTTACCAGTACCTGCTCGAGCAAATCGATGAAAAATGAGAAGACAAGTGGGTCAAGTGATACAAGTGAATTTAAGAAAAAAGCAAAGGCAATTAACTGAAACTTTTTATAAAACATAAAATGCTTCTTTTAAGTTCATTTATGCTTATTAATTTTGTTTGGGGCTACACCTGTCAATTCTCAGGGGCTACTTCAGGATCTGCACTCAGGAATCATTCTTAGCAATACTCAGGTGACCATATGGGATGCAAAAGGTTAAAACCCAGGTCAGCTGCATGCAAGTTAAGTCCCATATTCATTTTAATATTTATGGCCCCCAATAGGAAAAAGTTTTCAAAGATAGTGAGGCAAACTATTTTTTGGTTCTGTAAGAATCAACATCTTAAAATGTATATACCCCCAAAAAATTAGCCTATAAATGATATTAGTCAATGCCATTTCTTTCCATATCCTCAACTACTATAAAATTATATGGTACTTTATAAGAAAATTAAAGGTACTTCCAAACTCTGCAGTGCTGACTTCTCCAAATTCTATAAACTCTGTAAGAAGTGAGGCAAACTATTTTTGGTTCTGTAAGAATCAACATTCTTAAAAGTATATACCCAAAAATAGCCTATAAAGATATTAGTCAATGCCATTTCTTTCCATATCCTCAACTACTATAAAATTATATATGGTACTTTATAAGAAAATTAAAGGTACTTCCAAACTCTGCAGTACTGACTTCTCCAAATTCTATAAACTCTGTAACATTGACATTTCAGTAGCAATATAGGGAATTCAATGGAAGGGCAACATAGAAACCACTATGTTCAACAAACAAAAACATTAACACAGAAAGCTCAACTATTAATAATAGTTTAGTAAACAGTTAGACAAGGACTTAATGTCCCCGTGGTGAGATATAAAACTTTTAACAGATTTTCTTTTACTAAACTCTTTTGAAAACTGTTAATCATTTAGTTGTCACAAAAAAATAAGAAATAAATTATTTTGTCCTGCTGAAGGGCCAGGCTGGGGGGCTTGGTAAATGGGGACAATAGTGGAGGAAACATAACCTCTAATTATTATTGGAGAAATATTATATGCCTGGAACAAATGCATTGGAGCAACTTTGTAAATTATAGCATTTAAATACAGTTGAAACATCTTTTTATTAAAAAAGATATTCAAAATATTCAAAAAGCATCCTGTTAATGAAAAAAGTAAGTTAAAGGGAACTTTAACTTTTATTACAAAATTTAGTACATGAAGTTATAATAATGGAATATTATCATATTTAGTTAAGTAAATACTACCATATTTGTTTTAATCAATAAATTAAAACATAATGTGCATCTTATATAAGATTTTATAATTATTCTCATATCTTGATTAAAATTGTGATCTCACTTTTGAAAATTCTGAATATTATATTAAGAAATTTTGTTTCATGTAAATTGACTTTCATATTTCATCTAAGCTAAATTGAATAAATTTTTTTCAAGTTCATACCAAAAAGGAGACATGCAAGTGGGAGGGTGAGTGAGGGGCTGCACAGGGGAGATGTGAATAGCAAGTAGGAATATTACTTTTTTATATTGTCAATCTAGGCTTAATCATTGGCACCAGATATATCCCCTTGAGTACTGCAGGAAGTGATCCCTGAGCACATAGACGTGAGTAATTCTTAAGCACAGCATAGGTGGCCCCCAAACTGAAGGAAAAAATAGGGAAAAAAAGCTATTCACCATTTAAGGTGTCTGTCTAGCATTTAGAGATTCGGGTTCAATCCCTCTCTTACACATTTGATGCCATAAACATGGCCAGAAGTGAGCCCTTAGCACTGCTGTAAACGCCTCATGCTTCAAATATCATGGTAAATTATACTTTTTAAAAATACATTTTAGTTTCCTAAGAAGTTGCTCATAATCGTATTTTGTTTAACTTCCCACTTGGATTTATTTATATGAAAACTTAAATCTGTATAGTATTCCACTTGAAGGTGAGTTAAATATGCAGTTAAGACTTACTTACTAACAGTCGATTTCACATATAAGACATTTTATTTGCTGTTATATGGATGGAACTGGAAACATGTTAAATGAAGTAAGTCTGAATAAGGATAAACACGGAATGGTATCACTTATCACAATCACAATCTTCCCGTTAATCATCTATTTGCTAGACCAGGCACCGGTAATATCTCCATATGTCCTGTCTCATGCTAGTAGAACCCAAAGGCATCCGCTTGCTCCAGGAACATAAAGAGCCTCAAACCATTATATTAGGTCTCGGGAATGACCCAATATAAATGTTACTGGTATTTGGCATATCAAATACTACACGAGCAGCTTGCCAGGCTTGCCGTGAGGGTGGCATACTGTTGTAGTCACCTCTAAATAAAGCAATTATTGATGAACCGCACCGGGCTGTGATAGTTTGGTCTGCTGGGTGTAGTTGTGACTAGAGGGAAATCCGGATGTGGAAAATGGCGGGTCCCATAGAGTAGGGGAGGGTGGTCTAGCTTGTTGTGAGGCTCTGTCGGGTGGCAGGCCAGGGCTAGAACCCGCCATGCCTCCCGGGCACCTCATGAGCAGTTGGGAACAGGGAGAGCAAGCAGCAGCTCTGCCCCATTTCTGAGATTCTCTGGTTCAGCTTCAGAATACCTGGGCTGGATTGAAAAAAAAAAACTGTTGCAGGGTGGCTGTCGATGATCCGGGTTGTGATAGTCTGGTCTGCTGGGTGGAGTTGTGACAAGAGGGAAGTCTTATATGTGGTATTTAAAATAACTGGATAGGAAATACAATGGTTCAAAGGGGAATTTCAGATCAATGTTGGCCCCAAAGTATAAGGCTGTAAAAAGAAAGACTATAGGGGAGGGAGGAGAAGAAAAATTTTAGAGGAAATGTGTGTGTAGGGGGGGAGTGGGGTGATGGCACAGTAGAGAGGGCGTTGCCTTGCACTCCGCTGACCAGGGTACAATCCTTGGCATTCCATATGGTCCCCTGAGCACTACCAAGAGTAATTCCTGAGTGCAGAACAGAAGCAACCCCTGAGCACTACCAGGTGAGACCCCAAAAACAAAAAAAACAATTATTAAAAATGAGGAAATTTGGACCACATCAGGATAGTAAGCTACAAAGATGGTGTTCAGGAATGATACACCAAATATCTAGCCCACAGAGTCAAAAACACTGAAGTCATAAGACCAAAACTTTAACAACCAAACTTAGAAAGGTACTTGTCAAGAAGCACCAAGCTTGTCAAGAAGACAGGCTGGGGTCAGGGGTAGGGGGGCGGGGGGGAATTATGGGTAGAAACCTGGGAATATTGATCGAGGGAAGTTGTCACTGGTGGTAGGATGATTGCTAAAATGTTGTATATCTAAAACTCAATGATGAAATACTTTGTAAATCATAGTGCTTTAATAAAATATTAAAATAAACAAAAAAATGAAACAACTAATGTTTAGACCTCAGACTAAGATGTTGAATTAGTTTTTTTCTGTTGTGTGTCCATTACTTTGGTATTTGATGACAATTCCTTCTCCAGTGGTACTATTTTGAGGATAAACCAAATTAAGAAAATTGATCTAGTCCCAGAGCGATAGTCCAGTGGGTAGGGTGTTTGCCTTGCACACGGCCGTCCTGGGTTCTATCCCCCGGCATCCTATATGGTACCCTGAGCACTGCCAGGAGTATTTCCTGAGTGCAGAGTCAGGAGTAACTCTTAGATCAGGAGTAACTATAAGATCTTAGTCTTAGATCATCACTGGGTGAGATCCAAAAATAAAAAAAAAGAAAAATTAATCTGTATCCCAATTCTCTCAATTCCTACTGCTTAGAAGTGGCTTATTTCAGACATTTATATTACATTTTTGGCTGGTAAATTTAATTTATTCTACAAACTATAACTGCTAAGAACTTGTTGTATTCAAATGAATTGCTTCTTGAAAGTATTAAAATCAATATATTGAAAATTTGGTCAGAAATCAGAGAGAGCAGTCAACAGAGACTGCTCTGATTTTCAGGGAAACTAGAGAAATAAGCAGTAGCTTGTTATTGGCTATTATAAGAAAGAAATTACTAATATCAGTAAGGATATAAGAGGTCAATTAACATGAGGAAAACAACATGATTCTGAGTAAGAGTAAACACACAGTTTATCAAGAGTGTTCCAGTCAGAACTCTCTCTTTCTCTTTTTTCTTTTTCTTTTTTGTAAAATGTGAGGAATCCTGGAGCAAGCAGATGCCATTGGGCTACACTGGCATGTGACAAGCACAAATAGCCGAATAACAGGATGTCAAGTGATCAAGTGAGGAGTCCTAATTCCCTGGATTTTCACATTCTTTTGCAAACACACTGAACTATTATTGAGCTCAAGGGTCCCAAATAACATGAAGGTAGGAAGAAGGAAATGGAATTTCTATTGATCCAAACAGTCAAAACAGACACTTTAAGGATTAAGAACTAGCATTATTGGGCCAGAGAGATAGCCCAGTGGGTAAGGCATTTGCTTTGCAAGTGGCCAGCCCATGCTGGCCTGGGTTCGATCCCTGGCATCCCATATGGTCCATCCGGGTTCAATCCCTGGCATCCCATATGATCCACCGAGCACCGCCAGCAGTAATTCCTGAGTGTAGAGCCAGGAGAAGCCCCTGAGCATTGCCAGGTGCGACCCAAAAAAGCAAAAACAGAAAAGAAAAAAATAGAACTAGCATTATTGCGAAGGAAGCAGTCCAGAAATGCCCCATTTTTTTTCTCACTAAGTTGCAATTGATAGGTAACACTATAGTACATACATAAGCTTTATATTTTCTATTATTTGTATATTAAGACACTAGTTTCCCATAACTATCTCTTACATTACTATGTTTATTTCCTCTCTATTGGAAATATTGTGTATTTTCAACAATATAAACAGTTGTCATTTTTCTAAAAGGTTTTTAGCATTATAAAGGCTTCATATAATGTGGTCACAGCATCTTATATATTAGTACAATATCTCCTTGCTATTTCAAGTTCATTATAATCCTGTGAATTGGTTACATTTCCTATCAGACCCCTTATTTGATTAATATAATATTTTCTTTTTCTTTTTTTTTTTTTTTTTTTGCTTTTGGGTCACACCCGGCGGCGCTCAGGGGTTACTCCTGGCTTTGCACTCAGGAATTACTCCTGGCAGTGCTCAGGGGACCATATGGGATGCCAAGGGATCGAACCGGGCCAGCACAGGCGGCCGCGTGCAAGGCAAACACCCTACCCACTGGGTTATGGCTCCGGCCCCTTATTTTTCAAATTATAAATAAAATATTTGGATTGCAGCTACTATAAATAAAAAGAAAAATTAATGTGGCATTGACTAAGTTGAAATGCCTATGTCCTATTTTCATGTTGAATGTTGCAAAATTATTTTGTTATTATATGTCTATTTTCTTACATTAGGATTACAAGCTGTGGCAGGTATTTTTTCTCCAATGGCTGACTTGTATTGTAAGTTGTCAATCCTTTCAGTAAAATTTTCTTCAGTCTTAAGAGAAAAAGAAAGAAAAAAAATAGTTAAGAGAAACAGATAAAACGATATCAATCTGGCTATTAGAAATATAGTATAATGCCAATATTAAATCCAAAGAAAAATAATCAATAACAAATACATTTATTAAGAGGCCTAACAGTTATACCCTGAACTAATTATTTTTAATTAAATAGAAGCTTATAATTATAATAAGTTTTGGTGTATTTATATCCAGTGAAATTCTTTTATTACTATGAATATATTTATTAATATTTGCAAGTTTCAGAGAAAAACCACAAATCAGGTTGTACAATTTTCAATTTGGCACCATGTAAACTCTCTGATTATTACTGTTCCTAAGTAGCTGAGCATGTTTGGGTTGGTCATGGCCCTCCCCCACAACTACAGGCCCTGATGCATGGTGTATCTTTCCTGGAACACATATATAATTGTTTGTCTCTATTTCTCTTAGCTTGCGTATTTCCACTCTGGAGAGGTTTGTGTTCTCTCTTAAATACACATACCTTGTTTTCTCTCTCACACATCTTTCTTCATTTTTTTTTTCTCTTTGGGTCACTCCCAGCAAAACTTAGGGGTTACTCCTGGCTCTGCACTCAAGAGTTGCTCCTGGCAGTACTTGGGGGACCATATGGGATGCAGGGTATCAAACCTGGGTTGGTGGTATGCAAGGCAAAAGCCCTCTATGCTGTACTATCATTCTGGCCCTCTGACATATCTTTCTAGTAAGTTTTGTTCAATCAACCTTGCTTCACTAAAAACAAATCATTTATTAGTCAAATATTTGATTTCTTGTAGGCTGGTTTATCATGAAAATTGCTTTATGCATCATTGGATCCTTTAGTACATATTTTGCACAAAATATATTTTATCTATTTTTATTATACAATATATATTTTTAGCATCAAATGAAAATAAAAGTGAACAAACAGCAGTGAATAGAGATGAATTTATCTGAAGTATATGATTAAAGCTAGCAGGCAGGTAGGCAGGGCAGGGGCCCGAATGGCAAAGAGTTCTTGGGAAATAGTAAAATCAGCTAGTCCTAACTAAGGCTGCCAGGATGCACCTTGTGGCATAGGAACTAAGGTCTCATAATGCCTTTACCTGGCTCCAGTACAGATCTACAGAGGCTGAATCCTAATATTGGGATGTGTATTCGGGTTCCTCTGTCCACTCTAGAGAAACTCACACACTCTGTGCTCTGTAAGATTCTTCTCTCTCTCTCTCTCTCTCTCTCTCTCTCTCTCTCTCTCTCTCTCTCTCTCTCCTCTCTCCTCAGAACCTCCTAGTAAACTTATTTTCTGAGAGAACGGCAAAGAACCCAAAAGACTTGTAAGGTCTAGGATTGACTTTCCTATCCTAAAAGGAGAAGGCCAGTAACAGAATCTTATTGGTCCTAGATTTCCCAGCTGAGTGGCAGATGTGGAAAATGTCAGGTTCCTTAATCAAGTTTTCTGCCTTTCTCATCCCCATTACATATACATCACTCAGAGACCCCATCAGCATCACAGTTATGGGAGGTACACTAATTCTTGGGGAAAGGATGTTGTTCAGATTTCTTTTAAAATAAGTTATTTCTATATTCATGCCTCCTAGTTTTCTGATTCAGCCATTCCCAGGCTTAATCTTATGCCCTTCTTCTAGTCACTTGTTAATGTGGCAGGGTGATTCTACAAATAATATAGATTAATTTTCATTTGTTAGTGTTAGGTATTTCATATCAGAGAGATCTAGATGATATAGAAAACACAGTTAATACACTAAAACTGACAGGGCAACATAAAGGTTCAGCACAGATACCAAGAGTAGGAAAACCAAACCCCATGAGCGAGGATAAAATGGTTAATATATCTGGTTTATCAATGATAAAGATGACATTTTAGTTTAGACCTTATCAAAATTATTCATAAGTCTATATTAATAAAATTTAACACTCTAAGCATAACTTTCTAAAGCAAATGTTGCAAATTTATGACAAGGTTCCAGGATGAGATGATGAATCTGAAGTGAGGAATTTATTCAAAATTAAAATATTTTTATCTATTTTATCATAAACTAAAAACTATTTATTTATGTGGGGATTTACTAATCTGGACAAATAATCAAAGAGTCTGAAATAACAAAAGAACACAGGGTGAAATGAGAGTTCACCTTTCCTCTTCCTCAAGATTGTCAAAATTGCCCTCGTCATTCTTAAATAACAGGCAGGAACCAAGAGGGTAGTAGTGCTTGGTGTTTCGTTTTGTATAAATACTAAAATTACTTTAATTTTTATCCAGGAAATATACTTATAATCAATTGCAATTGATTATAAGTACTTATAATACTTATAAGTACTTATAATACTTATAATCAATTGCTTTAATAAGAAAGTATTCATATACTTACCAGTATGAGTACCAAAGTATATTAATGGGTTTGCTTTTAGACGTGATGTGTAAACCTTAAACTAGGTATTTGCTATCAGTAATAGAGCCTGTGGAAAGAAGTCTTTTGAGTCTGACAAATTAACATCAAATGGGAGCTGACTTTGGAGAATGATAATGTTCTTAAGAGTTAAACAAATGTAAATTCTGTTTTTTCCATTAAAACTTCAAGTGGAGTCTGAGACAATAAATAAAACTTCACAGCATTTTTGATTCTTACTGATTTTTCAAATGAGGTCAAAAACATATAACTTGCTATACATCTTTACTTGGTAAGAATATTTTAAATTCAGGGGTTGTAGTTCAATTTCTACATATTCCGATATGCCAGATAAACAGACACCCTATTATCAACATAATCACCAGAACAGTAGCAATGTTACTAAGGATGAACCTATGCTGGCACATTACGATCACACAAAGGTCAATGACTTGGGCTTATATTAGTGTTTATTCTTGCTATTGTATGCTATTGTATAATTTATATGCACCTACGTTTATAGTTTTATACAAAGAAATGTTTGGCCCCCAAAAGTTCTCTTTAATTTGTTTTTCCATCTCTGCCCTCCAACCCCAGCATGATATTTCTGTTTTTATCTCCAAATCTTTTCCCACTTCCAATTTAAGTGAAGAGGAAAAGGAAAGCAATGCTATTATGGAAATTAATAAATGAACAGAGTATGTTTAAAGACAGGACCAAGATTCTATTATTATTGTTAAGCACATATGAGTATATTGAATAACTAAAATAATGAAAAATAGAAAACCTTAAATATCATTAAACTATACTTTGTCATGTTCAACAGCCACACCTGCATTTATATTCAAGCATTCTGCAAAGCAGCGCTCAGGGGACCATATGTAGTACTGAAATTCCAACCAGGTTGGGAGCTACAGTCACGTGATAGGCAAGCACCTTAACCACAAGTAAAATAAAATATTTTAAAATAAATTCTAATGGTACCCTAAAACAATGCTAGAGAAAAGGGGGCCTCTGGTGGAACATGAGGAAGGAGACATGTAGCCTAAAACATTATCATTAGCATTACTGTAAATCACAGTGACTGAAATAGAAAAAAACAAGAATGCCATGGCTAATTGCAATGCCTGAATTCATAAAGTACATCAAAGAAAACATAGGCAAAATCTTCCATTACTTTGAAGATAAAGGCATCTTCAAAGATGACATAACACTAACAAAGCAACTGGAAGAAAAGATAAACATATGGGACTATATGAAACTAAAAGCACCTCAAAAGAAATGGTGAACAAGATACAAAGACTGCCCAGAGAGTGGAAAATAATATTCACAAATGTCCATCTTTTACAGCAGTTATGTGTACCTAGGTCAAGAACTCAACATGATGAACGGCCTAAAACCTGAGCTGCGCAGGAGGGAGAAAGCAGCATGGAATGCCTTCAAGAGCATCGGAGAAATAGCTTAAAGGACAAAGAACCTTTGGCTCCGGGCAAGGCCTCTTCAGCTCCACTGTTCTCCCTGCATTAACATACACCTCAGAGACCTGGGCCCTACGAAAGCAGGATGAGAATGCTATTCGGGTCTCCCAAAGAGGAATCGAAAGAGCTATTCTTGGGATATTCATGCCTCTCTCAAGTGAGGGAAGGAATCTGGAGTTCTGACCTTCGTTGATGATGGAGAGTTAGGAGCTCTGTCTCGTTTGCCAAGATGTCAAAAATCAGATGGGTTGGACATGTAATGCGATTTGGAGGCGAATGATGGACTAGAGCCATTACCGACTGGATCCCACGGGATGTCATAAGATCACGTGGCTGCCCACCTACAAGATGGTCCGACTTCTTCGTTAAGACCCTGAACAGTTTGAATCTCTTTCTATTCCTGGAAGCAAGCAGATGCCATTGAGCTACACTGGTAAGTGACAAGGACAAATGCAAATGTTACTGGTGCCCACTTGAGCAAATGGACGAATAACAGGATGTCAAGTGGTAGAATGTCACAAGAAGAAAACAGCCAACCCCATTAAAAATTTGGGAGAAGAAATAAACAGAAATTTCAACAAAGAAGAAATTTGAATGGCCAAAAGGTATATGAAAAAATGCTCATCTTTACTAATCATCAGGGAGATGCAACTCAAAATGAGATATCACACCAGAGAAGCTGGTGGATATACAAAAGAAAAAGAACAACCAGTGCTGGTGTGGTTGTGGGGAGAAAGGGTCTCTCAGCCATTGGTGGAGATGTTACTGGTATAGCCTTTATTGAAAACAATATGAACATTCCTCCAAAAACTAGAAATGATCTCCTATTTGACCGAGTAATAGGGAATATACCATAGGGGCCCAAATACACACAGCAGAAATGCCACCTGCACTTTTTATTTATCACTGTATCACTGTCTTCCCGTTCATCATCGATTTGCTCGAGAGGGCACCAGTAACATCTCCATATGACCTGTCCCATGCAAGTAGAGCCAAAGGGCACCTGCTTGCTCCAGGAACATAAAGAGCCTCAAACCATTCCATCAGGTCATGGGAATGCGGTCTATAATTGTTACTGCTATTTGTCATATCAAATACGACACGGGTAGCTTGCCAGGCTCTGCCGTGCAGGTAGTATAATCTTGTAGTCATCTCAAAATCCAGCATTATTGTTGAACCGCGAGGCCGCTGGTCTGCTGGGTGAAGTTCTGATGAGGGGAAGTCCAGATGTGGAAAGTGGAATTCCTCGTGGATTGGGGGTCGTCTGGCTTGTTGTGAGGCTCTGCTCGGGTGGTGGGCAAGGGCTAGAACGTGCCATCCCTCCCAGGCACCTCATGAGTGGCTGGGCACAGTGTGAGCCAGTAGCATCTCTGCCTCATGTCTGTTTCTGGATCAGCATACCTGGGCGGATTAAAAAGACTGCAGCAGGGTGGGTCTCAATGAGCTGGGCTGTGATAAGTTGGTCTACTGGGTGGAGTTCTGAGGAGGGGGAAGTCTGGATGTGGAAAATGGAGGTCCTCATGGAGTGGGGGGTCGTCTGGCTTGTTGTAAGGCTCTGCTGGGGTGGCGGGCCAGGGCTAGAACCTGCCATCCCTCCTGGGCACCTCATGAGTGGCTGGGCACAGTGAGAGCCAGTAGCAGCTCTCTCCCATGTCTGTCTCTTTTTATTCATAGCAGCACTATTCACAATAGCCAGAAGATGGAAACAACCTGAGTACCGGAACGACAACTGGCTATCTACACTATGAAATATTATGCAGCTGTTAGGAAAAACATAGTTATGTAACTTGTTCATAATGGATGGATTTGGAGAGTATCATGCTGAGTGAAATTAGCCAAAGTTTGGAAAAGGACAGACATAAACTAACTACATTCATTTGAGGGGTATAAATAAAATAGCTTGATACTAATATCCAATGCCAGGCAAAACATGGATCAGGAGAAATTCTCAACGGTAGGAATCTACTGCAAGTGTGTGGAAGTCAGAGGTTACGTAAGACGGAGAAGAGATCAATGTGCTAATAATGGTGTGAAATGCTGATACTAGCCTGGAATTGAGCATTAAATGTAAGCAAAGGGATATACATGGTAACCCTTAAATGTATTTATGCGAGTCACAATGTGTAAGAGAAGGGGAGAGAGAGAGAGAGAGAAGAGAGAGAGAGAGAGAGAGAGAGAGAGAGAGAGAGAGAGAGAGCGCCAAAGTATCTGCCATAATGGCAGGCTGGGAGAAGGGGAAGGAATATGGGGACATGGTGGTAGGAAATGTGCACTGGTAGTGGAATGGTTCTCGAACACAGTCTGAATGAAATCTAATCATGAACAGTTTTGTAATTGCATATCTCACAGTATTATTATAAAAAAATAAAAGATAAAATAAAAAGTTTGGGCCAGAGCGATAGCTCAGCGGGTAGGGTGTTTGCCTTGCAGCAGCCTGCCCATGCTGGCCCAGGTTCAATCCCCAGCATCCCATATGGTCCCCCGAGCACTGCCAGGACTAATTCCCGAATGAAGAGCCAGGAGAAAACCCTGAGCATTGTCGGGTGTGACCCAAAAAGCAAAAAAAAAAGTAATAAAAAGTTTATTATAAAATAGTTTTCTAATTATTTAATTTGGAAGTGTACAAACAAGCAACACATTGTAAGATATTGAACAGCAAGTCTTTTTTAAGGTCTTGCCATCATTCTAATACGTCGTAGAGTGGGACTAATCTTGTATCATTCACCATGAAGTGTTCTAAATGGTAGTATGGAGTTATGATCATTAATTTAATATTTTGAATATTTAAATTACTTAATTTCCCATATTGAATTTTAGTAGGATTTTATCCTAAAGAAAATGTCTTAATCTTGGCTCAAGAAATTCTGGCATGTTCTTCTTACAATAATACCCTTCAGTGCAGTAGCTCAGTTTTCCTAGTCCTTTTGTTCATGTGCTGTCAAAACCTAAAAGTTTGAGCAATTAATCTGTTATATTGTCATTGGAATTAGTGGGATTTCTGTAACAGCTTGTCTACATTTCAAGATATTTGTATTTATAATCATTTATATAAAATTTCACTTCAAATATTTAGCCATAAAATCTTGTGAATAACTGTACAAAGCAGAAGTACAACTACATAACTTTTTAGATTATATAATATATTAATATAAAATGTTGTGTACAGATGAAAATGATTCACTTCAGACCCACAGCTGCGCTGCTCGGTCAGCCCCATGTGGAAGCAACCCATGGTGCTGACCTCCCGGTAAGGGGCTCTTCCCGCCCCTGGCTGAGTCCAACATTGCTCCATGGGTTTGCTCTCATGAGCAGAGGGGATAGACCATGCTGGCCGGAATCGGAGTGGAGTTTTGGGCTCTGCACTTTCCTCCGCCTCCATGCCAGTTGCCCTGGAAGAGAGAGACCCACCCACGCCAGACTCAGCTAATTTGCAACCCTGGAAGAGATCCATCCACTTCAGACCCACAGCTGTGCTGCTCTGCCGGCCCCATGTGGAAGCAACCTTTGGAGCTGACCTCCCGGTATTGGCTCGGCCATCCCCTGGCTGAGTCCAACATTGCTCCAAGGGTTTGCTGTCATGAGTGGGGCAGAGGTGAGGTTGTTTTATGAGCCTATAATAACTGACACTGTCTGAAACATAGAAATCCCTATGCCTGTGTTTATCCGAGTCAGAACTGATACACAAGGTAGAATTGTTGACTATAAATAGCTATAACACCAAAGAGCTTAAATGTTTGTGTGAATATGTTTACATGTCTTTCAAATTTCCAGAGTGCTCATATCAACCTGCTATAACATTACAAATAACTCTCTTTGAAATATCATTTAAAGTATTACATAAAATATCTATGTGCTAAAGGCTTGTTTTCTTTTTTTTGTGGGGCAGGCACATCTGGGGATGTCTAGGCTTACTTCTGGCTCTTCACTCAGGAAGCACTCCTGAAGGTGCTCAGAAAACCATATGGGCTGCCAGAGAATAAACCCAGAGCAGCTGTGTACTAGGCAAACAGCCTACCCACTGTGCTATCTTTCTGGCCCCAGTGGTAAATGTTTAAAGGTAACAATATCATTATATATGAATCAAGGATTAAAATAAGTGAATCTTCTGAGGATTTGGTTTTCAGCACAAACATCGCAAAGGAAACATCAACGGGTTCTTCTTGGTTCCAGTTTTATCTTTTCCAAATTAATATAGAAAATTTACCTTGACTTTATAGTATATTGTGCCCATCTAAAATACCTATGTACATATGATAGTGTGAAATATGTTATGCTTAAATTTAACTTTGTGCCACATATGATATTAGCTTACATATAATTAAGTAACTGCAATATAATTATTTAGAGTAGAGAGAGGTACATAAAATATTTGGTCTACTCTCACAGCTCTTATCACAAAGCTCCCAAAAGCCTTAGACTTACTTTAATGTTTAAAGTGGTAGCACTCTCTTCATAGAAATAAATTTGGGTTCAGCTTCAAGAGCCAGAAGCTGGTTGTCATAGAAACTATCCTGTGTTTAAAGGATTGAAATGTCTTGTGTCACCAATCTCCCCTCCATCAAAGGAACCGATTTTAGAATTGTTAGTAAATTATGTGTATTTAAATAAAGGTTTCATTAAAAAATTCCATAAAAAAGGGACCTGAGGGCTTCCCAAAGGTGAGCACATGGGATTAAAGGAGAGAGTGGTACACATGGTGGCTAGGGTACCTCTCCATGTTCCCCCATATCTTATCCTAGCCATCTATTCCACCTCCAAGCTCTTTAAAATACTTTCTGCAAGACACTTCCCATAGTATGCCACCCACATGGCAGAGCCTGGCAAGCTACCCGTGTCGTATTTGATATGCCAAATACCAGTAACAATTATAGACCTCATTCCCATGACCTAATGGAATGGTTTGAGGCTCTTTATGTTCCTGGAGCAAGCAGATGCCCTTGGTCTCCACTAGCATGAGACAGGACATATGGAGATGTTACTGGTGCCCGCTCGAGCAAATTGATGATGAACTGGAAGACAAGTGATACAAGAAAAGTGACATTTCCCAGGAGGGAAAGCAGGTTCTAACACTGGCCCGTCATCTCAGCAGAGCCTCGCGAGAAGCCAGAGGAACACCCACGCCATCAGGGCCACCATTTTCAACATCCGGACACCATAGTTCATCAGAGCTCTGCCAAGCAGAAAAGTTATCTTTCCCCATCTCGCATGGCTGCCAAGGTGTTCATCAATAAATGCACGAGATGAGAGGCTTCTACATAGTATCACACTCACATGGCAGAGCCTGGCAAACTACTAATGTCGTATTTGATATGCCAAAAAGCAGTAACAATTATACACCTCATTTCCATGACCTGAAGTAATGGCTTGAGGCTCTTCATGTTCATGGAGCAAGTAGATGCCCTGGGGCTACACTAGCATGTGACAGGACATATGGAGATGTTACTTGTGCCCGCTCGAGCAAATCAAAGAACAACAGGAAGACAAGTGATACAAGTGATACAAGTGATACACTGATTATGTAGTGTGCAAATAATTTTGATAAATTATGGAAACTATTCTCACAAGCTAATTAAACTAATGAGGGTAGTGAAGGTAATCGTGGGGAACTTATACAATTAAGAAGCACAGCACTGAACACTGACTTTGCAAGTGTTCCCTGAAATCTGAGGAAATGTTCACGAGAACCACCATTCTATAGTTGGTTGTCAGCATACACAGATAACAGTCTAGGTTTGAAATTGATTTTTAAGTGGAGAGCTAAGAAAACTGAGACTTTAGCCTGGGGGAATTGGCAGCTGCTTACTGGTAGAAAGTGTCAGATTTCATTGAAATTCTTAGACACTCTGATATTTTAGACAGTTTCTTATTGATGTGGAAAAGATGCAATTGCATATGGAAATTAGATCCAGAAACATCAACACAAGTCACTAATATTTCCTGGGACTTTCTAATTAAGAATATATACACTCTTATAATCATGGAGAGTTATTTATAATCATCAACATCTGGAAACAACCCAAGGGGCCCAAGTGTAACTGTGAGGATAAAGAAGTTGTGGTATTTATAAATATAATACAAGACTACTCAGTTATATGAAAAGATGAGGCCTTGCTTCTTCTTACAATCTGGATGAAACCGAAGGGAGTTACATTAAGCAAAATAAGTAAGAGAAGTGAGAGATACCAATGGGATCACTCATAGGTAGCCCTGAAAAATAAAAAGAAAAGATAATGGACATTGATTGATAAAAAAAAAAAACCTTTCAGTCTGAGCACAGGTCTGAGTCCACTTCAACTCAAAGGAGTGGAAAGAAAGGCCCTGTGCATTAAGGTGGAGTAATGGCAGTTAGGTGACAGATATGATTTGATAATGCCATACTCTAAAATGTATCACTTGACTACTTCATCACTTGACATCCCGTTATTCATCGATTTGCTCGTTCAGGCACCAGTAACGTTTCATTTGACTCTATCATGTGCAGTGTAGTCCAATGGCATCTGCTTGCTTCAGGAAAACAAAGATATTCAAACCGTTCTTTCAGTGTCTTGACAAAGAGTCTGACCATCTCGTAAGTGGGCAGCCACGTGATCTTTTGACGTCCTGTGGGATCCAGTCAGTAATGGTTTTAGTTCAGCAATTATCTCCAAATCGTATTACAAGTCCAGCCCATCTGATTTTTTGACAGCTTGGCAAATGAGACAGCATCCCTGACTCTGGATCATTGATGGAAGTCAGAACACCGATTCCTTCTCACACTTGAGTGAGGCGTGATATTTCAAGCATAGCTCTTTTGATTCCTCTTTGGGAGACCCGAATAGCATTTTCATTCTGCTTTCATAGGGCCCAGGTTTCTGAGGTGTATGTTAATGAAGGGAGAATGGGTGAGTTGAAGAGATGTGCCCAGAGCTGGAAGTTCTTTGTCCTTTTAGCTATTTCTTCAAGGCTCTTGAGGCATTCCATGCCACTCTCTACTTCCTGCGCAACTCAGTTTTTAGGTCATTCATCATGTTCTCATCCTAGGTATACATAATTGCTGCATTCAGAGATGTTTGTTCCTTCCATTGAGAGTGAATGGGGTCTCTGGAACTAGCTCATTTTTAATGAATATTGTTTTTTTGAGATTCAGCTGTAGACCTATCTTTCCATATTCTCGGTCGAAGTCAGCCCGCATTTGTGCTGATTGGCTAATGTTTGGTGTTATTAGAACGATGTCATCAGCGAGCGGAGGGTGGTGTAGTTGCCGACCATCTATCTTCACTCCCATTCCTTCCCATTCTAATTGTCACATGGCGTTCTCGAGGGTGGTGCTGAAGAGTTTTGGTGAAATGGTAACACCCTGCAGAACCCCTCTTTTGACATCAATGATCACTTCCTTGTAGAATGCTGGTGAATCCATAATACAGCTCCTGAAGGATCTTGATGTATTGGGTTTGAACACCCTGTTTGACTAGGGCTTCGATGACCACTTCGGTCTCAACAAAATCAAAGGCTTTCTTTAAAATGTACATCTAAAATGTATATCTAAACTATAATATACCAATATAATTTCTATAAATTAAAAATATTTATTTAAAAAGTTCAAAATAATAGAAGTGATATAAAATTAAAAGTTCTCCTTGCACAAGGCCCTAGTAATAATTCAGCAGCTAAGACATTTGCTTTGCACCGGCTCATGTGGGTTTTATCCCCAGTACTCCTTAAAGTCCCCCTAGCCTGCCAGGAGTTAACTTTGATGAGGAACCAAAGACTAAGCCTGATCACAACCAGGTATGACTGAAAAGACAAAACAAACAAACAAAACCCTCCTAACACTAGGACAAAAATAAAACCCAAACAAAATTATCTAGATTTAATATTTATATTTAATAAATGGTTTCATTTTATATCCTCATTGAATCCTCATGATTGTGGAAAATGTTTTATAACATAATAAATGCAAACATATAATAGACTTTATAGTTCACCTAACATTTAACTAAGCAGGGATAGAAAACTAGAAAGACGCATAGATACGTACATAAATAGAAATCTCCTTAAGGAAAATTAACTCCAGACTAGTCGAGAAATATTATAGACGAAGCTAAGTGATTACTTCTTAGTCTTCATTATTACTTCAATAATATCTACTTCTCAACCTTAGCTAGAAAATAAAATAATTTTGTAGCTTTGAATAATTCCCAAAGCTAATTTGAACTTAACTGAGTTGTTTCAGACTTGTGGGTTTTTACACTCAGGTGTGAGTGAATTTCCCAATAATTACAAAATGCAGCCCAAGCTAAGAAGATGATTCCAGGTGCACTGTTTGCAGAGTTCTTGGAAATTACATTGCAACAGATTTTTGGCATAAAGAAGGAAATAAAAATATATCTTGCTCTAAGCCTCAGGGAAACAAGCAAAATGCTAGTTTTGCTTGAATGACTTAAAGATCAATTTGGCCGCTGCCCTAAATGAATGACTCTGGCATTTCTATCAAACTGAAAAGGAAATTAACAACTCATCGTAGTCCAATTAAGTAGATACCGCCGTTGTTATCTTTACCAACGTAAACTGTGTCTATATCTAAAACAGTGAATTGCATGGAAAGGAAATCAAAGACCAAGATGCTAAGACCTTCAAGGGCGGAAAATGATTCTATTTCAGTATCAAAATTTGCCTTTTACGTTCACTGTCTAACTTTTATCTTTCTCATTTCTTTTGTCCTGTCTTTATAGAATGTTGTCCTATCTTTATAGAATGTATTATATTTTATAACATGAAAGACATTTCAAGGTCTTATCTATACTTTAATTAAAAACTATAGCTGTGTGTATTTAAAATATGCTAATATAAGAAGAAACCACGGGAAATTGAATTTCGTTTTGTGTTGATGTCTAAATTTATATAAATCCTACCAAAATTTACTTTTTAAATCTATTCAAGTACTACCTAGTTTCCAGATAATTACTCTTTTCGGTGTCAGATGCTTTTTTTTTAATTTTCTTTAGATTTCACAACCTGTAAGCCTAATACCATGTTTCTATGCATTTCATACATATGGAAAATGTGTTTAAGATAAGTTAAGTAATTTGATTCGAGTTTAAAAAAAATAGAGTTTCAGAAAGAGATTTCTAGTTTGACTAAAGTCTGAGTTCTTAACCATTTAAGAAGAAAGACTTATTTTATTTAAATTTATCATACAATATCTTTCATATGCTTATGAACAGTGCAAACTATTGAATAGAAATAAATTCCATTGATCTCTAGAAGATAATGAAAAGAACCTTGAAAACAAAAAAACATGACTTTTTCCTATACATATTTTCCCTGTACATCTTTGTTTGTGTCTGTTTATTTTTGGTGAAACTCGACTGAATGCAGGATTCAATCTGGGCTCTGTGTTCTGAGTTCACTCCTGTATGTTCAGCGTTACATATTTGGTGAGAAAGATAGAATTGGTCAGGTGCACAGGGAAAATTTGTAAACAACAAAATGTAAAACACTCAAACATCTTTATGGCCTATTTCTATCTACTGAACGTTTCAAAGTTGAGATATGATTGGTGATTATTCAGAAGAGGGATCTGATGATTCTGTGCTAGAGAGAGGAGACAAACTCAACAGAGACTGACATCCAAAAGGACAAGAACAACCAGTGCTGGCATGGATGCAGGGAGGAATGGATTCTCATTCGTTGTTGGTGGGAATGCTGAATTGTTCAGCCTTTTTGAAAAACAACATGGACATTGCTCAAAAATCTAGAAATTGGATTAACAACTGATTCAGCAATGCCACTTCTGGAAATATACTGCTGGGGCCCAAATATTTATTATATATACGTACTTCTAGAGAAGGAGTGGGGAGGACTTTACCGATCCTCATGAGGGTGGGCCACCACAGAGAATTCTCAACCAACTAAAATTACACTAAAATTACAGTCCAATATGAAATCCTGAGGATGAGGTGCTGCTGGGCCCCTGTGGTGCCAGAGATTTCAAATATCACCCTAGTGGTACAGACATCTCATGTCTAGTGCTACAACAGATGATGATTCATGTACTCCAGGTCTTGAAAAGAAATTTTTCATAAAAGAAGGTATTTTTCTATTCTGAAGACATAGCATGCAAACTATGTCTATTGTACAAACAGCAGAAGAGAAAAATAGCAGGATACTTAGAAGATATTATTTACAAATTATCTATGATGTCTACTTGTCATATTTTAAATGTTAAACACTTATATCACTCTCCCAGACATTGTCATAAACATATTTTGCTAACTTGTTTTACTAACTCTGAAAGTTAGTAGGACCCTAATTCATAGCTTTTTAATTTATATATTATGTTTTTAAATATGCCAATGTGTGGTGGGAAATTACATTGGAAAGTATCTGTAGTAGCATGTGACTTGTATATTAACTCCATTCTATAGATACCGAAGATGTGGGTCTTTTATCTGCAGTTTAAGACAGAATATGCATGTTATGTTGTTTACTTTAGTGATCTCTAGGGAATAGTTTGTAACTGTTTGTAAAAACTATAAACTTTATAGAATAGGTACAGTTATAATGTTATCACAATCATTGAGTATTAAGGATACTTAAAATTAAATATATTTTCCTAAATCAAATTACCTAAATTCATCAAAATAGCTATATATGGAATAAAAATACTTTCTTAATATGTAGCTGTAGTTGACTTTGATATATATGTGTAATCACTGGAATGTGAAATCAGGTTTAACACTCCTGCTAGAAGAAAATACACAATCCTCCTTGAAATGTTGTTTTTTAAATAATAACAAATATCAGTACTCAGTGTATTCTTGATAGTTTTCTTCTATTTAATCACTATTTTGTTAATAATGAGTCAATTATGGCATTTTACTATCTGTACCATTCATCAGATTCTATTATTTTCCTCATGGAAATGCAAGTTTATATTCTTGTTAAAGTTATTTTTTATTCAAAATCCATGTCAAATATCCTGTCCCTTATCTTTTCTATTGATATTTCTGTAATAATATTTCAACATAAAACTCTGTCTCTAACAAAGTCATACATAACAAGGTCATTATCTATGTACATTTGGCTAAAATCATCTCACTTGCATATATTTTAAAAAACTATTTAGATATTAAAATCTAGTGAAGCAATGAAAAATATGTATTAGAAATATTCTTTGCATTTTCCTTAATGTTTATTTGCAGAAAATTATGATTTGATCTACAAAGCATACATGTTGTACAATTCCAAATTTGTTTCACTAGTGATTATCACAGTCCTGGTATATAAAAAAAGTTTGTTTGAATGTTCAGCACTTACTGAATACTACATATATTTTCTATAATGTGTATACAAGGAATATCTTCAAAGCTAGGTACATTGAAGAAAAGTAAAAATTCAATGGGCTGAGCACAGTCTTACATTTAGGAACATGGGTTCAATCTCTGGAACCACATAGGCCCCTGAGCACCAGCAGAGTGACTCCTACTACTCGTGGTTCACACACACGCACACACACACACACATACACACACACACACACACTGTTATAAATTGAGTCTGCACCATCCAAAATAATGTTGAAATCCTATTCACTAAGAGGATGATGTTTCGATAGCAGATTCAGAGAAAGTAACCAGACCTTGATTGAGTATATAGCCATCATAGAGTGATAAACAGAGTAATGATCTTTCCTTTCTTCCTTTTTCTTTTTTCCTTTCTTTCTATGCTCCCTTCCCTTCTTGTTCCACCTTCATTCTTTCCTTCCCCCTCTTCTCTCTTTTACTTTCTTCTATTCTCTCTCTCAAAAGTACACACACAGATGCACACCCCATACACACCTAATAAGAAATAATATGAACCAATAAATTAATCTTTTGGTTAATTGTTCTAGAATTTTGAAACCACCAGAAACCAACAGAGAGAAATCTCCACTGCTTAAGTCCTGCAGTTCAGTACTTTTTAAACTCGAGCCACACAGTTTATTTTTCTTCACGAGAAATGTAATGCAGTCACAAGCAGCCAGTAACACATTTGTTTTACTATGCATTTTATTATTCATTAAGTTTTGATCATTGCACATTCAGAGCACTTCTGTTCCACAGTCTTTGGCACCGAAATTCAGTTAATCTATAGTGTCACAATCCATAGTTTAAGAAGCTGGCTTCTAGTCTGGGACATTTATTTGTGTCAACTATGATGTGAGGTGACTGATGCAGATACACACAAATCATAAATTCTAATCAATTCTCTACAAATATCAGTATTGCAATAGAAATATAGAATAGATTATTGGGTGCAGGAGATGTAGTACAGCAAGCAGGTCACTTGCCATGTACACCATCAACCAGGTTCTATCCCCAGTGTCCCATATGTTCCCGTAATCTTTGCTAGGAGGAATTTCTGAATGCAAAATTAGGTGTAACCCTAAAGCATTGCCAAGTGTGTCCTAAAAGCCAAAACAAAAAATAAAAGAAAGATAGAAATAAAGAAATTAACTAATACACCCATTATAAAATACATCCAACACTTTTCTTAAGCGTGATCATGCGTTATGAAGAAACTAACACTGTTCTATTAGATTACTGAATATAAAATTATAATTACTACAGTGATGACAAGGGAAAAGGGAAAAAGATCGCATAATTAGAAAGAGGGGGGGCCCAGAGCGATAGCCCAGCAAGTAGGCGTTTGCCCTGCACGCGGCCGGCCTATGCTGGCCTGGGTTCGATCCCCGGCATCCCATATGGTCCTTCGAGCATCACCAGGAGTAATTCCTGAGTGCAGAGCCAGGAGTAAGCCCTGAGCATCGCAGGGTGTGACCCAAAAAGCAAAAAAAAAAAAAAAGAGAGAGGCAAAACAACTAGGGATAATGTAAGGGAATAAAAGAGATTGCCAATCAGTGTTAGGACTAATCAACCTAATATTAAGGAAAAGAAATAAATGATTAGGTAGCCAATATTTCCTGATTTTAATGATCAAGTAAACAGATGTGGGTTCAAGTCATCTAAATAGACACTTGGCACTGTGAGATGACACTGTCTGGCAAGAAAGAGGTTAAACCCTGAGCAATGGTATTATGGTTTAGAAACCAGACTCCCAAGGCCACCAGAGAATAGGCCCACCAAAGACAGCCAACAATTAGGCCCACTGAAAGCCAGGAAACTGGCCTAATCAAGGCTAAGAGTATTTGACAGTACATGACAAGTGAGTCATAGCTGAGATTTTGGCACACTAATCCAGTACCACCAGTATCAACTTCCCTACACCTGTGTCTCCAAGTTCCTTCCCATTCCTGCATTCCAGACCCAAGACTGCCTCCCAGACAGACTTAAAGTTTGATTGCTGTAGTTTGGGTCTCCAGTTTCAGTGTTGTTGCCACTACAGTATGGAAACATTTAGTTATGCGACTCCTTCACAGCAGCAAAGTGCCTGAGGCCCTTGAACCTGGCCCCCCATCTGCCTGCTTCTACATGCGAACCTGCTGGGTTTCTTTTTTCTCTGTCCTCCTTCCTCTTTGCTGGCATCAAGAGTAATGGAGTCAACCCTGTATTTAATACCTTGCATTTCTTCATTTTTATATATTACATATAAGTAAAATTATCATATGTTTGTCAGGCAATTTTCTATAATTATGATGAAATTGAAGGATAGCATGTAAGTGAAGTAAGCCAGAAGAGAATTTTTTTTTTTTGCTTTTTTGTGTTACGCCCATCAATGCTCTGGGGTTATTGCTGACTCTGCACTCAAGGATTACTCCTTTTACTCCTGGCAGTGTGCGGGGGACCATATGGGATGCGGGAGATAGAACCAAGTTGGTGGTGTGCAACGCAAATGCACTACCTGCTGACTATCACTCCAAGAAGGGAAATTTTTATTTTTTGAATCATATCCTGATGTCAGCTTTTCTTTAGGTGGGCTCTATCCAGTCCAATCCTCTAACAGTGAAAACTAAAAGCAGTGTTATATTTACTTAACCTCTCTGAAAGTAACAGATCCTTCCAACTCACAGTGAATTGCTTCTTATCAAGGTTTTCAAAGCATAGCCAGGTAGCAAGGTGTGCATGGAACTGAACTCCTGTCATTCAGAACCAGAACAAGGGATCCGTGACTAAGATTCTGGTTTTCTCTTTATTTAACACTGATAATCACCCACTGACTGATCTCTCAGCAGGTAACTAGAGTGTTTTACAGGCGCTGGATATATTCAATGCCTAGTATGACACCAAGACCTTCTAAAATCTGGTGCTCAGTTTTCCTCAGGACACTTTCAATCATGAATTCAAGTGCCTAAGTGAGAAGCATACACACATATCTTTCACAGTGAATATTTTTTGGTACTCTTGATCATTCTCTTAGAACCTGGCACTGGGCTGTTTGGTGAATTTTGCATGTACCCCATGCCACTCAACTGTCTTGTTTATACTTGGAACAGATCTATCACAGGGCGACTGAGTAATTAGAACCAAGCACCATTAATCATCACCCAGCCATATTTAAAGATGGTTCATAGGTGCCCATCATTTTGAACATTTGGTGAAAGTATAGACCCATTCATACTTGATTCTATAGGACTTCTCTTGACTTCAGGAACAATGGTCATATCTACTGGACTCTTCCCTCTCAGTAGCTGTCTGATTCTGGCAACTACTGATTAACTCAAACTAAAAAGGATAATATGGTGCAATAGCAACTAGTAGGTACTGATGAATCATCCCCAATCGAAGTCCATTGGAATCTAGCACCATAATCATTGTCAGGAACTAGCAACTTTAAATCCTGCCCAGCTTGTTCTTGGTGTTATGTCTTCTATAGGTCACCAGTGACCACAAATATCTGAAGGCCAACCAGGACCATATAAACACAGTTCTACAGTCAGTGTCTGTAATTTTCACTTGTGAATACATAACTGCTGTTCAGGCTGATTTAACAGCAGAAGATTTATTTTACTTGTTTTTTGATTCTCTATTCTAAGTACAGTATTTTCCTAAACTATAATTTTTCCATACTTGGGAACCACAGAAATTAGCAATAAAAAAGCCCCAGCTGTGGTGAATGCTCAGATATTTGCATCTGTGTTTTTTAGATTTTACTGAGCTCAAGCCTTAGAGATTTGAACTCAAAGTGTGATTGCTATCTATCACACTCATTTTAACAGCAAGGGTTCCAAAGACAAGTGATAATATAACTATCCTTCTCAATATACTGCCTGGATCTAAATTCCTTGCTCAGATAATTACTTCAGGATTTATTTAAATATAGAAGATTCAAACTGCCCATAATATGAAGTGGTACTGGGAGGCAGGATGAAGATTTGAAGGGATAATTATCTGCAAAATACACTGGGGAGCTTGAAAAATATTGATAACTAAAGTTTAATTATGATGAATTTGAAATAATAGATCAAGAGTAAATCCCAAGCGTCAGATTGTTTTTACAAGTTTTCCATGAGAATATAAAATATAGTAATACTGAGATTTATGTTCTTATTTTTTCACATTCACAAGGATAAATAGCAGAAAGTGTTTCAAATTACACATAGAAAGTAAAGCAGAATGTATTCTTTCAACTTAATTTAAAGTAATAATTATTATAGTAGTATGATAATTATTTTATAATTCTATTATAGTTCCTAAGCATCAGTTGTCTCTATAAAAGATAAAAAATTATCTTCATGTTTACAGGTGATGCTTAAGATATCTGAAAGTAGTTATTCTCTTCCATATACCCAATCATTTCTCAAAAATTTGATACGCTCCTTGGGTCCAATGTGATATATTCCTATGATGTATATTACTTGATTTCACTTTTGAAAAACAAAATGAAACGTACCTTGTTATTGGATAGCTCCTCTGGGTTCATAAAGGTAGTAGGTGCATTTGCAAATGATATGTGAGTTGGATTTAATTGGGGTATATTAACATCAGAAGGTGAACTGTGAAAGACAGTTGACAGGCAGAGTCGAATAGTTTCTTTCATTGCTTTCATCTGTGACTCCTACAAATAAATAAAAGTTTACAAGATTTACATGTGATTGTGGTCATCAATGATCTGATTCAATTTCTCCTAGCCTTCTAGCCAATATTCACTCCATTTTGTTTCCAATACAATTGTCTTACATATAAATTCCATTATGAAATGCAGTTTAAAAGGACACTCCATCTATTTTAGTGTCTAATATATATTATGACTTGTTTAGACACTGAGTCCATGGACCTTACTTACTTTTAACCATTGAATTGACATGATTCTATGACTGACATTTGACAAAGAAGTATTTGAGTATACATTTTTGCCAAAGTCAAATCACTGTAAAATTAAAAATGTTCTTCCTACAATCTTATCACTTTTCTATTAGCGTCAAACTCAATTATTACAAGTGGTTTTCACCATTTTTGAAAAGTTGGATGCTGCTTCTCACATTAGCCTAGAGTAGCTCCAATCACTATTCACTCACAGTGTATAAATTAAAAAATAATAAAATAAGCATTATTTTTGATTAAGATTTAATTTAACCCCCCACACCATGAGGGCCACCATTTTCAACATGCAGACTCCATCAGTCATTAGAGCTCCACCCAGCAGAAGAGCTGATCACAGCCCTGCTGGTCAGAGTTGCACCCTACAGCCCTCTATTTCAAGCTGAGATATGCCTGATCCAGAGACTCAGAGACACAGGGTAGAGCTACTACCTGCTCTCCCTGTGCCCAGCTGATCACAAGGCACCCAGGAATGAAGGTGGGTTCTAGCTCTGGCCCGCCATCCCAGCAGATCCTCACAAGAAGCCAGAGGACCCCCCCACACCAAGAGGGTCACCATTTTCAACATCCGGACTCCACAGCTCGTCAGAACTCCACTGATAAGAAGAGCTGATCACAGCCCTGCTCGTCAGAGTTCCACCCTACAGGTGTCTATACCAAGCCCAGGTATGCCTGATCCAGAGAATCAGAGACAAGGGGTAGAGCTACTACCGGTACTCCCTGTGCCCAGCTGATCATGAGGTGTCCAGGAGAGAAGGTGGGTTCTAGCCTTGACCTGCCATCCCAGCAGAGCCTCCCAAGAAGTCAGAGGACTCCCCCCCATCCAAAAATGAGGGCCACTATTTTCAATATCTGGACTTGGGGCTGGAGTGATAGCCAAGCGGGTAGGGCATTTGCCTTGCACGCGGCCAACCTGTGCTGCTGGCCCGGTTCGATCCCCAGCATCCCATATGATCTCCCCAGCACCGCCAGGAGAAATTCCTGAGCGCAGAGCCAGGAGTAACCCCCTGAGCATCACCGGTGTGACCCAAAAAGCAAAATATATATATATATATATATATATATATATATGGACTCTACAGCTCATCAGAGCTCCACCCAAGAGAAAAAAACCAATCTCTCCCTGTTGTAGTTCATCAATACATGCGCGAGATGTGAGACTACTACACGAGTATCCCACCCACACAGCAGAGCCTGGCAAGCAACCTGTGTCATATCTGATATGCCGTAAACCAGTAACAATTATAGACATCATTCCCCTGACCTGAAGGGAATGGTTTGAGGCTCTTCATGTTCCTGGAGCGAGCAGTTTCCCTTGGTCTACACAAGCATGCCACAGGACATATGGAGATGTTACTGGTGCCCGCTCAAGCAAATGAACAATTTGAAAACAAGTGATACAAGTTATAAAAGTGATTAAATAGTATTTGAGCACAGAATCAGGAGTAAGCCCCGAAGCCCTGACCAAAACAGGGTGTACCCCCAATAAAAACATCTAAATTCCTTTTTCACTGGTCCTTAAAATATTGCCTGATATTTTCTTTTCCTTATAACAGAGCACGGAATTATGATGTAATGTTGCATACACAGTAAGTTATTTCAAGTGACAAGGAGTAATGCCAATATAGTTTCAGGTTGGAACAGTCTAGTGAGACTATGGAAACAGAGTTAATATGAAAGAGTATGGCAGATCTCGGCCTGAACTCAAGCTAATGCGACAATGAAATATATGTATTCAATGCAGAATTCATGCAGGAGATAATGATATTGATTGTAATAACCATATTTATATCTCAGCTCCTCTTAATATTCTATATTTATAACTTTAATTATATGATGCCACAATATATATTTAACTATATGATGCCACAATAGATAAATTTCTGATGAATGACTGAACTTAAGATGCTAAAAATAAATAATGAACAAAATCAATGCTCTCCAGCATGGGTTTTTCAATAAACAGCTTAGATAAGAATTTTATGAGAAACAATTTAATTGTCTGAAATTATGTT
The DNA here is from genome assembly GCA_021461705.1 of Cryptotis parvus. Taxonomy (NCBI): domain Eukaryota; kingdom Metazoa; phylum Chordata; class Mammalia; order Eulipotyphla; family Soricidae; genus Cryptotis; species Cryptotis parvus. The sequence goes on along the minus strand of JAJIBD010024682.1, from coordinate 50,491 downwards.
TTCATGTCATTTTCACTCGTAGCTCTAAGAACATTGTCAATATTGTCATATCAGAAACATGACTGTATACATTGCCTCCAATCACTCATATTTTATAGATATTGAAGTCAAATATTAATTATTATACTTCAATATATTTTAATCTAGGTTCTTTTAACTTTACTCTTTCTTGGTACACAACACAGGAATTAACCTTCTGCACTATACTACGGTGTTCTGTGATTATATAATAGGTTTTGTCTGTCACAGACAAAACAGATTGCTTTCCAAGTAACCCCCACTAATTCCTCAAAGTCTACGGATCCTGATATTAATGCTACTCAGAGTTTTCATGAGACGATTCTGCAAATAGAATTCAGATGGAGGTACCCCATCACAAATAAACATCTTGTTTCCAAGTAGACTATTATCTGCAGTTTATTTTCAAACTGCTGCTGATGAATTTTATGTTCTCAACAAGAAGTCACCTAATGAAATTGGATGTAAGCCTTGTAAATCATTCTTTATGTATAAGCTATTCCTCCCTAAGGTCAGTGCTGCTTTTACTCCCCGTATGAAACCATTTTCTTTTCCCACTCGCTTTGATACACAATAACAAAATGCAAACATCATGGAAGCCTGTTTGTCAAAACCTCATTTATTTGGAGTCCATAGAACATTTCAAGTCCATGTCCATCTTACTACCTACATTTGCTATTTCCTCTGCATGTAAGGAAATTTCCCCCAAAATATCCATGGGAGAAAATTCCAGTTAAAACGTATGTCCCTACTAAGCTATCATCTTATTCTCTTAAAAAAGCATAATCCCTAATGACCTTTTAAGAAATGTTCCTTTATTTAAGTATTTTTCTCATTTTCTATATGTAAAAAACATCAGATTTTCTCTATGCAGCCCCTTTATGATTATAAACTATCTGATGATAAGTGTAGCATGTATTTCAATTAGAACACAATTCTTGAGAATTGATACCTTTCTGCAATTTTATGACATCTTTTCTGTGCCAATTAATGTTAGGCATGTATTACCTTACAATAAAATGGCAGGTTTTAATGTATAACATATTCCAGCACTGCACACTCTCCTAGAGGGCAAGCTTTTGTTGGATATTAAATCCAAGTGTTTTACGCTTCACCAGTGAACTACCCCTTCTCCTCATCTAAGAAAAGCTTATAGTGCTCTTATGAGCACCCCTAGTCCCCAGAGTTTATCTTTAACCTTTCTTTTGTGCTTTACCTCTCTTTCTGTGACCTGCTAACTTTCCCAAGTCAGGCTCGATTACTTATAAAGTCAAACCTTTTGTTAACTCTAGACTACATTTTATCATATATATTTATAAAAAAAAGTACTATTGCTGTTGCAGACATCAACATTCCAGTATTTATGCTGCATTTAATATGCAAAGATGATAAAATTATTGCTTATATAATCTAAGATGGGGGAGACATACAGGACAGTCATTTGTTCATAAGTATATAAGAACACTTCACAGAGAATATAATTTTATTCTGGAATCAAGAGGACTTACCTTTTTAAAAACAGTGTATCCCTAATTTCTGATCATACAAAAATTGACAGCAATTTTTATGAATATCTGAATTCGTTCACATGAAGTTACTGTGTCTTCAAAAGGCCTAGATGCAACATAGCTGCTTTCTGGAGAAGACTGTGAGGCCTATAAATTCAGGGAACTTTCTTTTAACTAAAACCTGCCGTAAGTAAGCTCTATATTCTTAAGTGATGTGTCTTTTTTTTTTCTGTCCAAGGGGCCACTTTGCTTGGTCTCAGATCCTAAGACATGGTCACATCCGTGGAGCTGGTCACCAAGAAGATTCTTCAACTCAAGGAGCCCATTGGTATTATTTTTTATGAAGGCTTCAGTTCTGAGAAGAAGGGGAGAGGAGTGGGAGACAGACAAAGAGAGAAAGAGAGGAGACACACACAGAGAGACAGAAACAGAGAGACACAGAAAGAGACAGAGACAGAGAGAGGGAGAGAGAGACGGGGTTCCAAACGTTGGGGGATAACTCCCAGGACTCTTGCTAAGCACGTTACACAGGACAGTCACGTAGGGACTGCTCCTCTGAAAGGAATGCGTCTATTTCCCCTGAGAAAACAGACCTTAAAGGTCTCACCAGCGTCACCGTGGGAGCATGGCCTAGACTACACAACACTTCCCCGACTCCATTAGCTGAGGGAAGCCACGACACTCTGAGGGGCTGTGGGACCAGGGGGACGCCTGTCCATATACTGTCTCAGAGACAGACAGATGGATTTGTCACCATTAAGTGATGTGTCTTAATTTAAGAGTATCTTCATTTTCCTCTGCAGTCAACAGCTATGCATATGCTTCTCCTATGAGCCATAAACATAATGTTAAACAATTCATGATTCTTAATGTTTCATCCTGTTCTTAGTCTAAGTGTGTTTGCAACTTTGTGACAATGTACTATAATGGAAATTATATGTGAGTTTCTGGGAAAATTATTTTTAAAAACAAATGGAACAGTACAAATGTTTCATTAACAATTTTCCAAACATAGTCCCATGTCAAAAGGGCAATTTTTATAATTCAGAAGCTGATGTTAACTAAGATTATCAAATAAGTAATCTATTTATAAACAAATATTACCAAATATGTAATTTGCTGTCTAGAAAACTGGGATTGGTTTAAAAATTGTGAGTTTATATTATTGGGTATATTTGGAAAATAACTGAGACTTTTTCATTCATGGAAAATGATTTACTAGGTGATGATCTTGTTTTCACAGCATTTGTGTGGTATTTAAGATAATTATAAGAATAGATATAATATTCTTAGGAGCTAGATATTGGAAAAGAGTAAAATAAAAATAATCTCATATAAAGATGATGAAACAAAGAACAAGCCAATTTTATTAAATTGTATTTTCTTTATGTTCTTTGACGTGTGCTAGTATTTCTACATGGCCTTATGGATAGAATTTATGAGTCTCATACATATCTTACGTAAGATATGTGGAAATCAACCTTCACTAACAGGAAATGTTTCATGATTCAATTTACACAAAGGGGGGGGGAAATATCCTGAATGTTAAAGAGGAAAATTGATGACAGAAAGTCAGTCTCTATATCTAATTTATTTCTCACTCTAAAAGCAGATTGCAGCATTATGTGGGAGAAATACATGGGTAGCTGTATAATTTGAGTGAAGAAAACAAACTGAGTAAGTTAAGGGAAGCTAATAATCTCTACCATTCCCGGGGTTCTGTAACGTAGACCTAGTTGTGTCAATTATATCCATCTCCATAAACCACAAATAGTTCAAATATCCCCTCATTTTCTGTATTTCCACTACTTCCTGGCTCATCACAGTTATTTCCTCATATTGGTACCCAAGAGTGTTTGTAAGTGCTGTGGGACCCAACCCCACATATTGAAAATATTTCCCATACCCATAGCTCTTAGCACACAATATGTATTCCAAGTCTATTTGGTTATTGATCTTTAAGAGATCAATATGATTTACATGAGTTCAAATCAGGGAATGTACATAGCATAGAAAATAATATTTAATAACCAGAGCTTTAAAAATATAAACCTGTATATAAATAAAATATAATTTCATATAAATTTTAAAGATTGTACACTATAAATGAGTATTTTAGTGTCTTCTCTAATACATTTCTTAGATTTTCTAATACATTTCTTAAAGTGTGCTGCAGGGATTGTGACAGGTATGTTAGGAAGTAAAACATGTGGCTAAACCGAACTTTCAGATTAGATTTACACTCCTTTTCTGAGTCTATAAATTCTATAAAGATTTACTTACTTTATAAACAATAACATTTTGTACCAGGAAAGGAGATATTGTTGAGGAGTTAAGTTGATTTTTCTTACATGTGGCCAACTCTAGCTCAATTCCTGACTCTGTTAAGAGTGACCCCTTAGTCAGGGAGCAAAGCAATCAGTGCACAGCTCGGGGTGAAACACCTCATTCAGCTCTCCTTCAAAGTACTGTGCATAATGATTAGATATCATCAGAGATTTGAATAAACTCTTTTCAGTGAAAGAAAAAGGGATGCATTTAAAATTTAAAATATTAAACAGAGAGCAAGTATAGTAGATAAGGCACTTCCCTTCAAGCTGCTGACTATGGTCATTTGAACCAACCAGAATGAACTCTGAGTTCAGAACCAGGAGTGAGTCTTAAGCGCAGCTGGGTGTGACTGCAAAATAAATTGAACTTACCAATTCAATTTATATCTAGATATATAATAGAAATTAATATCTAGATATATAATACACATTAATGCAGATTAATAGATATTAATCTACATTAATATCTAGATATATAATAGAAAAAGGAGTTCAGTGATCGAAACATTTAGTTATTTGCTTCAAAGTCATATTTTCTCAGTGATCTAAACTTTAGGAAGGAATATCATTCAATTCATATGCATTATTAATTTCTCTACTCAAGTAACTTTCTAGAATCTTTTTTGAAAAGCAAGTTATGTAAAATTGAATATATTTTGATCATATCAAGGTAAAAAAAGCTGAGGTAGGACCAAATCTTTGAGAAGTTGAGTTTTAGTCATATTCTTTATAGCTACTATATAATAAGCAAAAGGATAGATCAAAGCATCCAAAATAAAAAAATAACCTTGTGTTTTATATCCTCTGTTCTATATAAAATATGATTGCATACATGGATGATTAGAAGTAAAATTTTATTAAATGATAAAACATATGCAATATTATTAAAGTTGTCTATGAATTTAAATTTCTTAGTTACTTGTTTTTCTAAGTAACTTTATTATTGGTATAGACATTTTATTTCCCAAAATAAAAAAACTGGGTATAAGAGCTTATGTAAATTAATATTAACTTCATTCACATATCCAACATTAGTCTTCATTACTATTATATCCAATTATTCAATTATCACTGAGCACATGTTTAAAATATTGATCACAATGATAATGTAGCCATCATCTTAAGGAAAACAATTTAAAATTTCAAGAATTCTTTACCTATTGAAATGTACATCCTTTTTATCTGTTGTTTTCCTTATTTATTTTGCTTACTGAAATGATTAAGTGTACTTCCCTTTGCTTACCTTCTGTCTATCGATCTAATTGTTTTAGTTTCCCACATACATGTAAATGATTTTTTTTTTAATTTCAGAATACATGTATAAGTAAACCATATTATCCAAATGATATCATCCATTACACAGGATTTTCCCTTTTCATTTTCAAACAGAATTAGGACTAAAAAGTCTAATCTAGTTAAGAATTTACCTTGACCAAGGTACACAATTAAGACTAAGATAAGGTACTGTTATATCAGCCATTTTCTTATGCATAGAATTTCTGTTTTGCTTGAGAGGGATTTAGGAGTTTTCTCCCCCAATCTGGAATATATTAATGTCCCATCAGATTCAGATTTTTATTTTTAAATATATGTTATATGTATTGTATAGGTATGCAATAAAATAATATTTAATAA
>JAJIBD010024682.1:0-42500 GCA_021461705.1 Cryptotis parvus | reverse complement strand
ATAGCACCAATTTTCTTATTAAAGAGGAAGAAACAAATACCACAATTTTCTCTCTACCTAAGCTTCGTTTGAGCATTAGGTGAGAACATAGTGAAATTTCCTCGATAATTAAGGAAGACTCAAGATTTCTAGCCTCCATAACCGAGAAAATAATGCTGTCTGGTTTTCCTGGTTTATGTTATTTTGTTATTTAAACTCAAGCAATTGAAGAAATTTATCTGCTTAGCCATTCTTTTCTATTCAGTTTTAAAGTCATGCTTCTATTAGTAGACAAAAAAAATCTAAAAAAGCTAATATTTATAAATGAGCTACTGAAGAAAATATGAAGGTCCTGAGATTTCAAATATGTATTTGAAAAGGATTGGTATGCTGTGTAGCTCCAATCTCTATGTACAAAATATTCCATACTTTTGGTGACTCAGTGGTTCCACCACTTGGAGACACCCAGCCACAAAAAAATTTTCCAAAAAGTTATTTGCTACCTATAATCATGTTTCACTCAATAGCCAGAGAGTATATATTTATATCATATTTTAGATTATTATTAAATTAGAAGGTGATTAAATTAATTTGTAACATGAAATAGCGGATGAACAAAGCAAATTTTTTAAATGCATTTGATTAGATTTAATCAGAATTGAAAGGAGAATCAATAGGAGATTACAATTTTAGTAATAAATGTAAAGGTAGCATTACTAATAAAATGAATTTTATTTGTATAAATTGTATGATTATAAGATTCAAACGTAGTGCATGGACTATTAGAGAGTATGAAGGCATCAAATATGCATGTTAGTAAAACATGGATTAAATGAAGGTATTAATTGCATATATTTGCCGATAATTAGAATCGATCCTCACACAGGTTACCTGACCCAAGGTATTGTTGTATAAACATACATAGTCATTTCTAACATCTGCAGAACTAGAACAGCAAGTAGAACTCTTTCATGGATCTGTCTGAACTGAATTTGATACCCAGCAAACCATAGGGTCCCCCACACAGCCAGGAGTTATCCATAAATTTAGAGTCAGAAATAAACACTGAGAGTAGCAAGATATGTCACAAACCAAAAAAAAAGGCGGTTATTTCAAATTTGAAAATGTTAGTGTTTTGCACACAAATACTGGTCAAGACATGATGGAGGCAGCAGGTTTTATTTGGGTGATGGGTGGTGGGTAAGGGGGTTAAATCATCTAACTTACTTATTGTTCCTATAGAGCAGTAACATATTTGAGATAGTACTAATGCTTATTGTATTGTGTACTAAATTACTGTACGCCATTGACACAAAATACTCACTACTCCACCATATTGTTGTAGTTCCCTATTCATCCCTTCTATCCCTGTCCACTTGTTTGATACAGTTGGCTGTTTTCTCACTATATATGACTGATTTGATATATATCTAAACCTAATTTTACCTCTCCTATAGGCTAAGCCCCGGGTGGACCCAGAACCACGGCAGACCTGACAAGCTACCCTTGGTTTAACGATATGCCAAAAAAAGATAATGAACCCACACCAAGGGATGTTCTGGCACCTGCTCCAGTAATATGACGAACAATGGCAAGACAAGTGACATCATAATATATATTTAGATTCTCTACATATCTATCTATCTTTATTATCTATTATCTATCTATCTATATCTATTTTCTTTTTTATTTTTTCTCTTCTTTCTGTCTGTCTATCTATGTATCTATCTATCTATCTTTATCTTTGTCTGTCTGTCTGTCTGTCTGTCTGTCTGTCTGTCTGTCTGTCTGTCTGTCTGTCTGTCTGTCGGTCGGTTGGTCGGTCAGTTGGTCTGTCTGTCTGTCGTCTGTCTGTTTGTCTGTCTGTCTGTCTGTCTATCTATCTATCTATCTATCTATCTATCTTATCTATCTATCTATCTATCTATCTATCTAACTATCTATCTATCTATCTATCTATCTACCTATCATCTACCTACCACCTACCTACCTACCTATCAGTCTATCTATATCACTGATTTCTGCAGTTGGGCATGTAGTACTTAATAATAATTTCCAGTTTCAAATAACAAAAACAGATTTATCACTAATTGCCATATGGATACACTTAATCATGCAACTTAGTAGAAATTTCCATCAAGAGGTAAATCCCCTCCTGACAATTCTTATAAATTATTTTTGTGGTATGTGAACACTCTTATTTAAACTGTGAGATTTTCTCTTGCATTCATACAGAACCATGGGAGAGATATGGTTTAATGAGCTGACATACTATTGCAGAACCTCCCCAGGTAAGTGCTTTTGCCTAAGCCAAGGTGAGTCTTCATTTGTCTCTGCATATCTAGGCCTGTGGGGCTGGAGCAAAATTAAAGCAAGTAGGAAGTCTGTCTTGTACTCGTAGACCTGAGTTTGATCTCTGACACCATTTGGTCCCCTGAGCACTGCCAGGATTAATTCCTGAGTGAAGAGCCAGGAGTAACCCCTGAGAATTGCTGGGTGTGACCAGAAAAGAAAAAAAAATCAGGCCTGTGAACATGCTTTTCCCATGTATTAACCCAGTTGAGATCACAACACCTGATCAAACTGGATATGTGGCAACAACATATTAATTATTGTTGTTTGAGTCTTTGGTTTGAGTTATTTATTTTACAAATATAAAATACCTTATATAGATATTTATATCAAGGAACAGGTAGGGCACATCACGGCGGATCAGATGGCAGATGTCTGAGAGGTGGTGTTTTTCTCTCGCCAGGAAAACAGCTTTTCCTGGGTTTCTCGCGTGCTCTTCACCACGACTGGATGGCCCAGGGGCTCGGCTTCATCAATCATTTTGGAAAAATCTTCATGCCCACCATAAGAGAAGGTGTCTGGCATGGGGACCCCGTGTCCCGCCAGCTCTTGGAATGTCCAGAATTTGTTGATACAGTTTAAGATGCTCTGGCGGACGGTTGACCAGGCGGCAGCCCAACTTCTCCAGGTGCCACAGGACTGTGATGCCCCTGTCTGACTGCACCGAGGGGTGGGCACCTGAACCAACACCACGTCTGGGAAGGTGGTAAGTGCCTTCTGGTTCAGCTGGAGACCGAGGTGGCCGCCGACCACGGTGATGGCGATCTGGTCCATGAGCACTGCCCGGAAGCGCACGTCCTGCTCTGAGCAGCGCTGGCGGAGGGCGCGCAGGATCTGCACCTGAGGGTAGTCCTCCCGGATGCGCCGGTCGGTCAGGAACCGGAGCTGGGAGCATGACGACAGGCTCCTTCGGCGCCCCGAGCCCTCGCTCAGCGGGCGGGCGGGCATCCCGGCAGTGCCGCGGCTAATCTCCCACCGGTGCGCCAGGCGCCTCTGCAGCCCTGACCCAGCGAATCTGCCGGCCCCACCCAGCAGACCAGCCTATCACAGCCCTGATCGCGTGGCCACTTGCGGCCCGCGATTCATCAAAAAATGCTGGATTTTGAGATGACTACAAGAGTATGCTACCCGCACTGCAGAGCCTGGCAAGCTGATATGCCAAATACCAGTAACAATTATAGACCTCATTCCCATAACCTGATGGAATGGTTTGAGGCTCTTTCTGTTCCTGGAGCAAGCAGGTGCCCTTGGGCTCTACTTGCATGAGACAGGACATATGGAGATGTTAGCTGGTGCCCGCTCGAGCAAATCGATGATGAACGGGAAGACAGCGGTACAGTGATATCAAAGAAGTTCTTCTGTACTGGTGAATATGGACAGAGGTAACTAAGATGAACAAAACTCAAATTTGGAAAATAAAAACATGAGACAGTAAGGAAATATGGAATTTTTACTAAAAATAAAACCACCGTAGCTTGAGCATATTGAGAAAGGGAAATAAGTGGTAAGGAAGTAAAACAAGATTGCACAGGGCCGGAAACAGCAGGTATATAGCATGTGGAACATTTTCCTTAAATGCAGCTGACCTGAATTTCATTCTTGGCATCCCATATGGTCCCTCACATAATACCACATCCAGGAATAAACCTTAAACACTGCCAGGTGTGGCTCCAAAACAATCAAAAATAAGAAAGGCACAAATGATATATGCAAAATCTAAGATACTGTTTTAGTTACCAATAAATGTTGAAATGAGAACTCCAAGGTTATGTTGAGACCTCTTATTTCCTACTGTAAAGGAGAAAACATATGCCATTTACATGTAGAACCACTTACTCATAATATTTACTCAGAATATTAGATAGGGTAGGCAATGAAATAAAGAGTTAGACGACTGAAATTGAAGAATTGATCAATGTATTGTTAGATTCTATTATTTTGAACAAAATCTTAACCTATCAAAGCCACATTTTGCTCTCCTATAAATATAAAGAAAATGATTGTCATACGACTTAGGAATGTAAGGACAGAATTAATAAATATTTTAGAACATTTGCAATAATATTTACCATTTAGTGATATTTTCATTAATTAAGTTAATAATTTAGTCAATGAAGTTAAAATGAAAACAAATTCCTTGACATAACAGATATAGTTACTGAAAAACTCCCTAGTGAGTAGCCCCAATCTCTCATTTGCATCTCTCATAGAAATATATTCATGAAGTAATTCATCTTAATATTTCTTATATGTAAATAGTGTGAAATATATGCTAGAAAGCATGAGATATTAAATAAAAACATGAGATTAACTACTAGGGTAAAACTAGATATTAGCTGAAACAATCCAATAAAGACATTTTTCTGAGTGACCTGAGAATTCCAAGTAACATCAACTAACGTTGAAAAGCTATAACATTTACTTTTCTGGTCAGTACATTTCCCCCTGGAGTTTTATAACATGTTTAGATACAAGAGTCCATGCCATTATTCTTAATTTACTCTTAAAAGAAATAGAACTTCAGAGTTGTCAGGTTTATAGATCATGAAACACTGGAGCTTGGTTTAACTTCACATCTAATAACACTAAATCTATTGATTCAGGAGTTGGTCTTTGCTGATTTTCTGAAAAAGCTGCCTTGAATTGAGCTAAATTACAAAAACTGACTTTAGTGCTGCATCAATGCAAATGTTCCCTTCATTTCTTTTAAGACACATCAAGGATTGGTATATTCATTGTATATGAAAGGAAAATAATGTTAGTGAAAATTTACCATAAATTTTAGCAAATAATTTAATAAAATGTTAGAAAGTAGTCCAAATATCAGGTTTGAAATTATCAACAGAATCATAGATACTGACTTTATATTTCATAACTGAGATATAAATTATTTCCTACTCATATTTTTCTATGCTTGCATTTCTTTCTAGCACACTTTGAAAAATTTAAATACTACATATATATTTAAATAAGCATGCATACATAAACATATGGTGTTATTCTAGAAAGAGTTTTAAACAGTATTCACAGAATCATTTCAATATTAAACCTAAAAAGTCATAGACTTACAGAAAATATTTCTTGAAAATCATATGGGAAAGCAGATTAGGAGCTAGTGACAACAGAAGGAAGAGGTAATAATAGTACATAAAATTATATTTGTTTGACGTGGCTAAAGTTTATGGATATTGAAATATGAGAAATATTTTAAAAGAATTATAAATAACATTCTCATTATTAAAGACAGTTTATATATAAGACATAGAGACATTACAACTAAAACAATGGGTATATAATAATGGAAATAATAGACAATAATAAAAAATGAACCCCACTATTAATGGCAATTTCTAAAATAACAAACAGATAAATTACACCCCCTGCCCCCCACTCTGCAGCAGTAAACAGTCATTATGTTTGTTATAAAATGTTGGCAACTCAGCAATCACTGTATCACTGTCTTCCCATTGTTCATCGATTTGCTCAAGTGGGCCCTAGTAACATCTCCATTAGTCCTGTCACAAGCAAGGTCACAAGCAAGTGCAACCCAAGGGCATCTACTTGCTACAGGGACAGGAGGAGCCCAAAAACCATTCTTCAGGTTATGGAACTGAGGTCCCATAATAGTTACTAGTCTTTGGCAAAAAAAAGTAAATAAAACACGGTAGCTTGCCAGGCTTTTACCGTGTAGGTGGTATAGTCTCAGTAGAAGGCTCTCAACCCGAGCATTTACTGATGAAACTTAAAGGGGGAAGATCAGGTTTTCTCTTGGATGGAGCTCTGAGGAACTATGGAGTCTGGATGATGAGAATGACTAACTGCATGATGTGTGATTTGTTCTGGCTTCTTGCCAGGCTTACTGGTATCAGTTAAAACATGTCTATAACTGTTTACTATGTAAAATGTGAAAGAAATTGGGAAGAACCTTCTGCAAAATTCAGTATCCTATAAAAATATTGCGTGGCCACACGCCAAGGGACATGTGGGTATGGCATGGGTGGGTCTCTCTCTTCTGGGCCAACTGGCATGGAGGCGGAGGAAAGGGCAGGGCCCAAAACTCCAATCCGAGTCCGGCCAGCATGGTCTCTCCCCGCTCATGAGGGCAAACCCTTGGGGCAATGTTGGAGGTCAGCTCCATGGGTTGCTTCCACATGGGGCCGGCAATTATAATATTATAAAAAATATGACCTAGATAGTAATGACTAAGAATACAAATTATCAGGGATAGGTCATAATTTGGTATTCAGCAGATCATTTTAGAGTTTGTCTAACTCTAAAATGGCAATTCAGCAAATGAGTTTTATTTCCTGAGCCAAAGAAATAAAAAATAAACCCATTGTATTAGAGATGTATAGCATTAAAGGAAATTTTATGTTGATTTTCATCTGTGTAATTTGGTATCAAGACAAAGATATAAAAACACAGCAAGATAGACTTTGAACTTTCTTTCTGGATATTTTATTTTTTTTCTGGATATTTTAAAGTGCTCTCTGTCTCTTTGTCTGCTCTCTCCTAGAAGTCTAAAATCACTAAAGTGATAATTAAAATCAATAAATTTATAATAAACAGTTCAGGTGCCAAAAGAGGAACTTTATGTTGTCATCAATGAGTCACTCAACAACCAGTAAAACCCTAACCAAGGAAGAAGCCCTGCCCAGTTCTCTAGTCCAAGGGTAGAAAATTTTAAGTTTTGTTACAATCTTTGCTGCCTTAAGTCAATTAAATGATACTTAATGTGGGTACATCAAACAAAACAGGGGTAAGTCAAGAAAATTCAGCAGTATGGACAACAAGAATTTCTTAAGAATTTTTAAAAAAGGGAAAAAATATTCAAATTTGACATTTTAAATCTATATTTTGAGGGTTGACAAAATATTCTTTACTCTCATACTTAGCTTCAAATATGTCCCGCTGGGATCAAAGAGATAGCATAAATGGTAGGGGAGTTACACTGAATGCAATTGATTCGAAGTTTGATCATTGGCACACATATGGTGCCGGGGGGTGAGCCCTGAGTACTGTCAGGTTTGACTCTAAAACCAAAACATAAATAAAATAAAATAGAATAGGTTTCTAGTACAAATCAATTTGATACTAATAGTTATGTAAAGTTAAATTTCACCTTTGCTGTTCTTTCATTTGCATGCATGTGTTTACCTTTTCAACCCTATCCTTATGCATAGAATTCCATTATAATAGTATCTGCTACATATTATTGAATCGATTCCTTTGAAAGTAAAGAAACTAGCAAGATGGATTTGTTAAATATCTTTTTCAAGGTCACAAAATTGAGAAATTTTAAGTAACCTGGCAGTGTAAGTCTGCAGCTGATAAATGTATGAATATATAGTAAATGGCATAATCTAAAACATAAAGTTTATCAATTTTAAAATAAAAATGTTTCAAAAACGATTCAGAGATTGCAAAAATTGTATGTTAAGACTACTCAACCATTGAGGATAATGAACATGCTAAATAAAATATTCTCATGTATTCATTAGGGCGCACTTGGCAGTTAGTAAAAGGATGAAGATAGCATAGAATTTTTAGTACGATGCCATGTACCTATTCATGTACACGTAATCAAGTAGTCCCAGCTCAGTAGATAAATCTTTTTAATAATATCAATGTGAAAACTGCTGATATTATCATATGTTTATATGATACTTTAGTATAGTTTTAGAGGCAGAAAGCCAACAACTTCAAACTTTAAAGAAAATTTAAAGTTTTAGAACAAAGGTTATCTATGTCTATCATCTTCTTTGATGAAACAACTGTACATTTCAAAATCAGTAACTCAGGAACAAAAACAGAAATATTTGGAATTGAATAAATATTTATTTAGAGAGGAAGGACAAATTTAGAACTCAAATTATATAGTATTAATTTAGCTTAACATATGTCTATAAGTTACAAAAAATAATTTTAATATATCAAACTTACAAAGTTCAATAAGCCTTTCCCTTGAGAAAGAAGAACAAAAATACATAATTTTCTCTGGTTTTAATTTTCATAAATTTTATTATATTGCATTATCTGCATGTTTAAACACAGAGACTTTGGGAGGAACTGTTCTTTAATTTTTGTATACCCTTTCCCTCTGTGGCCCCAACAAAGACTCTCTGCTTTCTTTAGTGAGCACTGGCCAGGGGGTATGTGCTCTGCAAACTGCCTTTTGTTGTCTCCACTCTCACCTTATGGTGGCCTGTGAGGTTGACATTTTCTGATCCTAACAGCTCACACAATAATAGACCTCATTCCCATGACTTGAACGTATCGTTTGAGGCTCTTCGTGTTCCTAGAGCGAGCAAAGGCCCTTGGGCTGTACTAACTCATGAGCAGGGGAAAATGGAGATGTTACTGGTGCCCAATTGAGCTAATCGATGAACAGGATGAAAAGTGATACAAGTGACCAGCTCTCACACACACACACACACACACACACACATGTCAGATGTTACAGTGGCATAAATTGTTTTAAACAAATGTTTACATTGTGTTTGCTGTATTTCACACATTTTGATATGCCTTGATTTTTTCCAGATGGGCTTCCTCATGGCTCCTTTCTCCACTGGCTAGAAAGGCCACTCCATAAACACCCACCAGCCATAGATGACCCTTGCTTCCCTGCACACAGTTAGTGCTCAATCAATAATCCATATGATCCCTGCTTCCTTGTATACAGCAGGTGCTCAATCAATAATCGGAGCCAAATGCTCATTGGCTGGACTCAGGAGTACAGGTCAGAGAGGATGACCAGTTCTTCCTTCAACCAGCATATGTGCATTGAAAGTACAGACAGACATTTTAGTTCTATTTGTTTTGGCAGCTTAGTTTGGTTCTAAGATTTTATCAGCCTCTCCTTTCTCGTCCTTCTTAGTGCTGCCATATTTCGTGCACTTGCAGGGTCAGCAGTATGAGATCCATTATTTTTACTAGTTTTGTGATATCGAATACACAACAAACAGCTTGCCAGGCTATGCTGAGCAGGTGGGATACTCTTAGAAGCTTGCTGGGCTCTCTGAGAGGGGCAGGTAGGAAACTCTTCGTAATTTACAGCTGCTTGTAGAAGCTCTACCCTTGTGTATTTGTGTTTCTGCTTCAAGAATACCTGGTTTTGAAATAGGTTTCTCTGTAGGGTTGGTCTCTGATAAGCCGGGCTTGAGATGGGCTTTCTCTCTTGAGTGGAGCTCTGATGAGCTGTGGAATCTGGATGATGAAAAATGCTGCCAGCATGGTGTGGGGCTTGCACTGGATTTTTTCTGAGGATCTATTGGGATAGCAGGCTTGGGCCTTAAGTCTTTCTCTCTCCTGGACCCCTCATGGTCAGTGGAGCACAGGGAGTGCATGGGAAGAGCTTATAGCGGCTCTCCCCCTTTATCTGTGCCTTGCTCTTTTTTTTTCTGTTCTTGGTCATACCCAGCAATTCTCAGGGGTAACTCCTGACTCTGCACTCAGGAATTACTCCTGGTGGTTCTTGAGGGTCCATATGGGATTCCAGGTATTGAACCTGGGTCAGCCGCATGCAAGGCAAATGCCCTACCACTGTGGTATCGCTCTGGACCCTGTGTCTCGCCTCTTAACAGACAACAAAAATGGTAGATTTCTCTTCCATCATGAATACAATGTACACTCCATCTTTTTTTGATCAATGGAAGATTTATAAACTCAGTCAAGACTTGATTGAGGAAATCTACATGTTGTGTGTTAATGTGGCCAATGTAAAATATGCATGGTTATCAGGGTATTACATTCATTGTTACCTACCACTTATCAGCCATTTATTGTTGAATGCCAGTTAAATGCCAGCAGAAGGTAAAAGATCCAGGGGAAAATTGGAATGAGAAGAAAACTATTCTTTACAAATTGGCACAAAAGTGCTTCAAATGTTAGATATCCTCCATGCCTACTAATACACACTGGTGAAAGTCAAACCTTACTTTTCATAATTGCCATCTATATATTTATCTTATCAATTGCTAATATAACGTTCCTTCACTAGAAAATACGTGTTGCTCAACAATATGATTTCCTTCTCCTTTGGTAAATATAAGTCTATACAGAATGTGCCAGTATATGGAGGATGCTTAATAAATAGTAGATTTTTGAAATGAAGAAATGCAGAATTTGAAGCTGACCTGGCATACTATTCTGGGCAAACTTTCACTTCCACATTCCTCCAGAGTCCTTACATTTTCTTCCTTCATTTGTGTTTAAAGAGGCTCAGTGTTTCTGTCTAGTTGAACACTTTGAGTATCTAAATTCTCACTTAAACAACCCAAGAAACACATTCCTTTAGGAGTTTTTTTTTTCAATCCAACATGTACACGTCCTTTCCCTGGCAGTAATTTGACATGACAGACAACGGTTGCACTTCCTTCTAACAGGCACAGGAATTGGTGGTTTATTAACATTACTGACAAGTGTCCCAAGGGACAGCGGATGCAATCCAGCACAAAATATGTGAATGCCAGAATAAAGTCTATGGCAAATATTTTGAATATTTTGAATGTGAATCTGCTTGAATGTCATGGTCCCCTCTCTTTGTTCAAACCCTCCTGCCATTTGAAAACCGGATGAAACCTATTGTTTGCCTTTGTCAGTGCCAAAGCAGAGCAGCTGCTCTAAAGACTTATGCCAGGCTTCTTGTCACCAATTTTATTTTACTGAGATTTGATAAGAGCAGC
The DNA here is from genome assembly GCA_021461705.1 of Cryptotis parvus. Taxonomy (NCBI): domain Eukaryota; kingdom Metazoa; phylum Chordata; class Mammalia; order Eulipotyphla; family Soricidae; genus Cryptotis; species Cryptotis parvus. Next base: position 31,482 of record JAJIBD010024682.1, on the reverse strand, counting down.
AGGATTGAACCACCTAGATAGCACTTAAAAAATATTCTACACTACTGTACATATGCATGTTTCTCTTATCTTAAAGCATTTTAGAAATATTTTAAATATATCTTTGTGGATTTATCCTCCCTCAAATATCTTTTGTCCTTTTAATTTGAATTTAAAGTGGAACAATATAAAAAAGAATTTGACAATTACAGGGGAAAACCATCCTAGAGAATATCTGAATACCTTACAATGTAAAGTTTGTACAAATGTGAAGTTTGTACAAATTAATGGGTTTTAAAACCATGTCAGTCTCATCTCATTCCTCATACAGTTGCTGACAGCATGAGCTACTTTTCTAGCAGCCTTTGTTTTTTTTAAGTGTAAAATAAATGAGATTAATATATGAGACAGTTCTAAATCATTCACGGGTGTATTTAATAGTCGAACATCCGGTACAGCAAGCATTCTTTGTATGTAGTAAAGGCGCATGTGGAGGCCCACAAGCTAGTAATTATTTTTTTTTTGTTTTAAAAAGGGTATATGTTACAACAGAAAATGATATAGTTACAGTGGGTATTTTAAATTAGGAATGTTTTATTATATGTGTAGTGGCAAATGGAGATATCCTTTTCATGTTACAAAAAATGCTAGCATGGTAGAGCCAGAGAGAGTTCAAAAGAAAAGAGCATTGTTTCAAGGCCCATTACCTTATAGTTATTATCCCTGCACTGCCTAAAGGATAAGGACAAAATACTCAGACACAGTGCCTGGGAACCAATGGCACTGCCCCCAAATTCAATAAATCAAATGGCCTAGCTCCCTACTTGAACTATGCTATGAGAAAATTGTGATCTTTGTGTTGTTAGATATAAGTACACCAATTTTATTTTATTGTCATTAAATATAGGTTCATGATGCTAATGAGGATGATAACTAAAGTCATAGTAAGGGTAAGAGAAATTGGCTTCTGACACAGATCTTACACATGACTTTTTTTTAAGCCCAATATAATTGTGTGTGTGTGTGTGTGTGTGTGTGTGTGTGTGTAACTGGAAAAGGCTATAGTGAAAAGCTTCATAGCTTCAAAGTTTGTTGTTAATTTGTTTTGGTTTTAGGGCCTTACCCAGAAGTGATCAGGGCCTACTACTAGCATTTTACTTAGGGATAACTTCTGGCAGGCTCAGGGGTCTGGCAGGCTCAGGCTGAGGATTGAAACTGGCTCAACAGTATACAAGGCAAATTCTGGATCTGCTCTATTGCCCTGGCCTGTAGACTTAAACTAAAATTTCATACCTGAGTCTCAATCTTTCTTTTATGTTGACTTGTTTTAAGATTTCAGAAGATATCTTGAATTAAAAAATATTCAGTTTTCTTATGGAAAAATATTAATAATTTTAACAATAAATGTTAGAACATTTCTCTGTGCCAAGAACTTATATGAAGCTCTTTTGCTGAACAACAAATAATATCAAACTTAAATGGGACTTGGAACTTTTTTTCCTTATCTCCAATTGATGTGAATAGAACTGTTGAAATATAAATTGCCATCTTGTTTTGTTTTGGGGCCTTACCTGGTTGTGCTTAGAGCTAACTCCTGATTTTGTGCTCAAAGAAAACTCCTGGTAGTGCTCAGATCATATGAGGTGCTTGAGAATCAAGCCTGGGTCAGCCGCTTGCAAAGCAAGCACCTTAGCAGCTGGACTATTGTACTATGTCACCAATAATTAAACTGCAAATTTCACATGAGAAAAAATTCAGAAAAATCCACAGGTTATATAAGCTGTGGATTTTTATGAATTATTTCTCATGTGAAAATTGAAAATATATACACTTAATATACGCAAATACACATATATGTATATATGTGTGCATACATGTATACATGTATAGATGTATATATGCATACATGTGTGTCTGTATATGCATATGTGTACATATATGTATAGAGGTTATAATACATATGCATATATACACATATATGTATATATATTCAAATAGTACAGATGATAAGGAACTTGTGTTACATGTGAATCACTAGGTTCAAACTGAACTGCATAAGATTCCTGAGGTCCTGCTAAGAATACCCATAGGTGCAGAAAATGGGGTAAGCCCTGAGAATAGCATAACTAGGTGTTATACTGAAATTCAGCAAGTATGCATTAACAAGTATGCATTAACACAGTGTTAATTAACACAGTATGTTCTACATAACATGTGCCATATTCTTATAAAGTTAAAAGGACAAAATAACATAATGAGTAAATGTTTAGAGAAGTTATACAACAGGTAAGGTGCTTTCTAGCACTGGGATGACAAGAGTGACCTATGAGCACAGAGAAAAGAGCAAACCCTGAGCACTAGGAGGTATGGTCCCCAAACCAAATGAATTAAATAAATAAATAGATCAAATAAAGCTTTGGAGAATTTTTGAAAGATAATATAATCCCACTGTGATATTCATCTTTAGTACTGTAGTACTAAGCACTAAGAACAATAGTACTAAGTACTATGCAAAATAGTACTAAGTACTAAGATGTTTTGCCTTATTTTGTTTTTAGTCGGTGATACCTAAGGTGGTGCTTAGAATATTTTGGAAATGATACCTGGCAGTACTCAGCCAACCACCCCTATGCTTCAATGCTAAGGTCTGGTGCTAAACCTTGCTGAAATGAAGAATTGTTAGGGATCACAGAGCCACATCCAGTTGCACATCAAAGAGCCTCTGACTGCTTCTGCTGATGCTCTGGAACTATAAAGTGCTAGGGACCACACGTGAGTCCTTTTTGGCCTGTGTCCATGCCTGAGCCATGAGTCATCTCACTGACTCATGGCTCAGAAACGTTTAATTACAAGAAAGATTTGGTCCAAAGATTTAATGAGGTTATAAATTTATAAAATGCTCACACACAAAGCTGTCACCTTTATTTCAGCGAGAGCTGCCCCTATTCTTTAGCTTTACCGCTGGTTTAAAAACAGTGAGAGACTTGCTTATTTTCTGTTGCCTTGGACATATGCTACCAATTGTCCTGACAGTCACAGGGTTTACATCCCTTGTAATTCTGTCATAACTTGAGTTAAAGGTTTATTTGGTCTGTCTTGCTGTCATTTTGTTTTATTCACTGAACTTAGTTTGGCCTGTGTCAATGTTTATCATATAATCCTGAGGAACTCAATATTAGATAACGAATAATTGAACCTCTTCTAAATGAAAAATTTTACTGAAAAGTGAAATCAGTTTTTGGTGAATTTTTTGTTCCATTAACCATTGAAAAAAATATTGCAAGGTTCACTGTTCCATACCTATATCTTTATTTATTCATTTAGTCATTAATTCACTAATTATTATTTCACTAATTCAGCTTGTAAACTCTGAGGGATCTCACTCATCAATCTTATGTATTTTCACACTGACATTCTCTGTTTTATTATATATCTTCATTAGACCATATACCTACTCACAAGTGTATCTATTTACCATCTTCAAACTCATCCATCTTTAGTTCATCTATGATTTTTCTATTACTTCAATCATGAGACTGGATTCTCTACCCATATAGCTCAGGTTGGACATTTGAGACACATGATAGACCATCTTAACAGGTACAATAAGCTTATTTCAGGAAAAAGAGTCTGATTTATTCCATTATAAAATATAGAATAATTCTTCAAGTTTCCATGATGCCTCTGATTGTTCATCTGTTCATCTTTACATTTGAATAATGACTTCTATGAGCAATATCATATTATTTAAAAATAATCACTCTCCAACATAACAATAGGAGGCAATATTTCAAGTGACTTTATCAAGTGCGACTTTTTTTCAAGTGACTTATCACACACTTTAGATTTCTAAAGAACCTACACATAATTTTGATGCAAATGCAGCTTGAAGAATCGATTTTTCAGAGGAAACAATGACTTTGCAGTATACATGATAAACTGATTTGGAAATATACATGTTTTCATATACGGAACAAATTATATCACTCTATTTAATAGTGACAGCTTTAAAAATTTACAAATATAATTTCTTAAATTGTGTCAGTTAAATTAAATCTAAAGGTTAAAAATTGATGTGTGTTTGAAAATGCTTATGTTTGTCAATAGAATTGCTTATGTTTGTCAAAGAAAGTAGACTTTCTCTCTTACTGTTTCTTTATTTCTATGTTTGTGTATCTCTGTGTATGTATAAGAGAGGTGAGAGATAAAGTGTTTAGGTATGTGTGCTTAGTGTCAGGAGAAAAGCTTTTAGTGTCCAAGCATCAGTAACATGGATAACTTCATCATTTTTTCACTTGGAATGGACTTTTATTATTGATGGACCTACTTATTTTTAGAAACCAATGAATTATTTTTAATTATTCTCACAGAGGATTTATTTTGCTTTATTTATACAACTTTAAAATATTTCAAAATATGAAAGATATGCTTTAGGCAAATTTTATCTCAGGGTTTGTCATTAGAAGCATTCTGAAGCTGTGTCTGTTGCTTGGACTCTATATATGTGCTCTGCTGATTTGTAGTTAGTGTTTCTCTTTTTTTCTTATATACTATATCTCTTATGCAGTTTAATCAGTGAGTTTAAAAAGTGAGTTTCCTGGGTAAGTGAAAGTAGTATCAAAGGCCTGGATTTTGCTACTGCTGGAAATAGTGCTGTGCTATATCTAATCCAGGGCATACTGCTATTTCATCTCCACTCTTCTGAAAGATATACTGTTTTGTCAAACAGACCATACCACCATATTATAGTATCTTCAAGATACTTATTCTAAAATCAATGGTTGACTGTAAATATATTTCCTGGAGATCAATGAGTATGTACATTACAGCATTAATCGCAATTGCCCAAAACCTGAAATCTACCCAAGTGTCCAAGAATGGATGACTTGAAAAAAGAACCTTGTATATATACAGAATAGAATTCAAACTCATTATAAGGAAAGCTAAAATCATCCAATTTGCGATGACCAGAACAGAACTAGTGAGTATCATGCTGACTTAAGTCAAAAGAAGTCAAAATGATCCAGATATGGTATGGTCTATCATGTATGGAATATAAAATAAACTCAAATGACCAGCCATAACAGAATCTAAGAACTAGCTTATCATGGTTCTGAGAGAGTTAGAGTACTGGGTAGAAGGGCAGGATAAAGAAATGGTGGATGGTGGGAGAGTGTTTAATGACAATGATAGAGAGGAACAGAGACACGGGTGGGGGTTATGGTTTGGACTGTTGTATGCATGAAACCCTACAGTTGACAGTACTCTAAAATTATAGGGCATGATGAAAAGAAACAGATAAGGAATCAAGGTCCACTAGTAATCTTCAGGAATGATAGAGTTAAATATGAAAACCACAAAGTCAACAATACTAAAATCATGAGACTAAATTTTAATCGAACTTAAAAAGTATTCTTCAAGACTGCAAGATGTTGGTAATTAAGAGAGGACTGTAAGAACACAGGTGGAGGGAAGTTGACACTGGTTTCGTGTTGAAGAACAGAATGTCTAAAACCAAAGTATAAATAACTTTGTAAATCATAGTGCTTTAATAAAGAAATTTACATAAAACATAAATAATGAATAGTAATGTGAGAGATAATGGAGAGGTCAAGGTATTTGCCTTGTAAGGAGAGATCCCTGCTCCATCCTTTGCATTGGGGTGGCACCAGGAATAAGTTGAAGACCTGTCAAGTTTGGCTCCCAAACTCAAGCACTTAAAAAAATATGAAGAAAAAAAGCAATAAGATTTAAACAGAATTTCTAAAATGGTAGTATGGGATAGTTTCTTCAAAGCAGTAATCACCTGTTTCATTGAACAGGTGAAAACTGCTTTTATAGAGTTATAGAAAATGTTGGCAGTTGTCTTGAGGGCAGAGAGAAAAATCAAGTCTCATTGTATGTATCATAACCTGTGGTATGTGAGCTACTTCCGTTAAAATATAAATAAATAAATTCTGTTCTGCGTGGTACACATTCCCTTATCAGTGCTCTTCTTCAGGAAAGTAATTCCAAAAGGAGAGATAGGAAGTTTTCCTGTACTTCTGATCACTAAACAACATACTAACTCATCAAAGGGCAAACTGCTGTGATGCCACTGGCCTATCAAAACCTTCTGACCAACTGGTGACTGCATTTATAAATCATAGGAAGCAGGATTTATGACGAAAATCACACTCAGTCCTGATGGCAAAGGCAGCCGCATAAGGAGCAAGTAGATAGGAAAATTCCAAGTTCTGGTTGTTTCTGGATTAACATGAGAAAAGTTGTCCATACTTGTAAATTACAGGTGAAAACTATTTTTCTTTTTTTTTTTGGAGGGTGGAGACAAGCAGCAAATAACAAAAAATTGTTAAACACTCTTTTTTTTTTTTTTTTGCTTTTTGGGTCACACCCGGCGATGCTCAGGGGTTTCTCCTGGCTCTACACTCAGGAATTACTCCTGGTGGTGCTCAGGGGACCATATGGGATGCCAGGGATGGAACCCTGGCCAGCATGGGCCGGCCGCGTGCAAGGCAAACGCCCTACCCACTGGGCTATCGCTCCGGCCCCAAAATTGTGAAACACTCTTAAGCACACTGATATGCTTAGTGCTAGAGAATAAGTGCTAGAGAATAGAGCAGAATATTTATGTTGTGGATTGTTGCAGGACACCTAAAAAGCCTAGGCCTCTGCATCTGCCCTGGATTGCCTCCTGCAGGTCACTTCATAGGTAGGGGGTAGTCTGAATGTGGCAGTCTTATCTGACCATGTATTCTGTACTGGCTGGTATAAATATTCTCTCATGCTACCACAATCATCGTGGGACTAGCCTGATATTACCAGCATATTTGCCTGGCCACGTTGAATCTCTAAGTAATTAGACCAGAGAGAAATGCTGTTTGCCTCCAAGCAAGCAAGCATGGCTCCCCTGATAACTCAAAGGCAACTAAAATACAAAACTACCTTGAAGTAGACGAGACTCTTGTGAAGGCTTGGAGAAATATTTAACTGGCATTAGTATTAGTCTTTGGTACAGAGACATGCCATTCAGAAACCCCCTTTCTCTACCCTATAAAGGCAATTCCAGGCAGATCTTGGCTCAAGATATTAGGTGAGGTGCTGGGAGAAATTGCCTGAGGGCATTTGATCCTTCCTGGCAGGGGAGTTACAATTAGCTTATAGCTTCTCCCAGCTCTGCTAGGAGGCTTTGAATTAGCTCTGGGTCCTTGTAAACAGCCAGATGTCTCCTGAAGTTGCTACATTTCTATAAAGCTATTTTCCTGTTTTCATCTCTAGATAGCCCAGCCCAGAATGGGCTGGGCTGGGGAGTTTGGAGGGATTCCTAGCTATAAGATAAGCTGCAAGAAGAAAGAAGCTCTCTCTCTTTTTTTCCCCTTTTGCCATTTTGGCTTCCCTTGGTGTTTTGCTTTTCCGTCCTCTCCATTCTCTGTTGGGCCTCAACACGTGGTGGCAGCCATCTTGGCCTACACCTGGCTGGGGCCTAGCTGGGAACCCAGAGTCCAGAGGTTTTCCCTGCTCTTGGATTGTATATTGGAATCTGTGATAGTAAAGCCCTTTTAAAACTGCTTTGGATTCCTGAGTCTTCATCCTTTCCCCACCCGGCTTCAGAGGTAGAAGGGATCTTGCTTCCCCGGCACTGTCAGGGACCCCAGCGGCACTCTCCGACAGTGGATTTGTAGTTAAAAATGTCAATTAATTTGAAAATACAACATATTCATCAAATTTTACAGGCAGCTAACTCAAGAGATCCAGGTCAACATGCAACTATCAAAATGTTGAGAGACATTAAAAAAACAAACTTATTAAAAGCATCAGTTCAATGTAACACAACAAGGAACAGTACAGGAGGACAGAGCAGTGCACATAGTACTCAAAAGTTAGAAGGGGCAAAAAAAAATCAATATTTTTTTTTATTCAACAAACCCGTCTTTTTTCAAAATAAGGTAAAGGCATGAACAAATAAAATTCCAAGATACTTGAAAAGTGGCTAGATCTTTTGCCTTACAAAAAAGAAACAATGGAAAATTTTGGTATACAAAGAAAATGATAAGTGGTAGTAATTTAAATTCATATATATATAAAGGTAATTAATATCAATTCAAGAGGGATAGGAAACTATGAACATAATATTGTTTCTGTATTCTTCAGCTTTTAAGTTATAAACAAATAATAATAATTTAAACTAATTATGCATAAATGAAAGATTCATAGATTGTGATTCTTAAAACAGAAATATAAATTTGACAAGGAAGAAGTGGGAAAGAAGTGAATTGGAATTAGAAAAACACATCAAGATAAAGAGAAATAATCACCATAAATAATGAGATTAATAAGACAATTAAAGTTATATAATTTTATGATGTATCTCTCAGCTTCTTTAAAGGGCAAAAAAAATATAATTATTGATAACTGAAATATGCAATTAACTATTATTCCAATTATAATGATTCTTATCTATCCTCTCCTTCCATTAAGCATATTAGTTATATTTAACAGAAAAACTGTATATACATTCATATAAAATGTTTGTCTATAAACACATAATATATATATACATATATATATGTATACATATATATGTATATATATATTGCTTGCATGTGAACACAGGGTGTATTTGTGCAACCATATGTTTCCAGGTATTAAACCTGGTCCTCCAATGTACACAGTGTTTCAGAGTCTATTGGATATCTTAGGATACAGCTCAAATGTGACACATTTAAATTCAACTATATAAGCATAATATTAAATATAAAGAGACTGAAGGAATAAAAAATGTATTTGTCTTAATTTCTTTCACTATATCCAAAAAGCAGACTACTTCAAGCAGAGGTATGCCTGATGCAGAGACTCAGATAGATGGGGTAGAGCTGCTACCAGCTCTCCCAGAACCCAGCTGATCATGAGGTGTCAAGGAGGGACGGTGAGTTCTAGCCCTGGCCCATCACCCAGCAGAGCCTCGCAAGAAGCCAGAGGAACCCCCGACACCATGAGGGGCCACCATTTTCAACATCTGGACTCCACAGCTCATCCAATCTCCACGCAGCAGAAAAACTGCTCTTTCCCCCATCTTGTTTCATCAATAAATTCACGAGATGAGAGGCTACTTGTAGTAACAAAAAGTATCCCACCAGCATGGCACAGCCTGGAAAGCTACATGTGTCATATTTGATGTCAAAAAACCAGTAACAATTATAGACCTCATTCCCATGACCTGAAGGAATGGTTTGAGGTTCTTCCTGTTCCTGGAGTGATAGATGCCCTTGGGCTACACTAGGATGTGGCAGGACGTGTGGAAATGTTACTGGTGCCCACTCAAGCAAATCGATGAACAACGGGAAGACAAGTAATACAAGTGATATCCTGAAAGTGTAAAGCTACATCATGTTTTTTTTTTAATTTTATTTTATTTATTTATTTATTTATTTATTTTGGCTTTTTGGGTCACACCCGGCAAGCTCAGGGGTTCTCCTGGCTTGCACTCAGGAATTACCTGGCGGTTGCGTGGGGACCATATGGGATGCCGGACGCGGCAAGGCCAATGCCCTACCCGCTGGCCGCCCCTACATCATGTTTTTAATCTGAGGGGCCAGAGATGTTTTTATTTTATTTATTTATTTATTTTGCTTTTTGAGTCACACCTGGTGATGATCAGGGGTTACTCCTGGCTCTTCACTCTGGAATTATTCCTGGTGGTGCTCAGGGGATATATGGGATGCCAGGGATCAAACCTGGGTCGGTGCAGAGTGCAAGGCAAATAAATGCCCTACCCACTGGACTATAGTTCTGGGCCCCAGAGATGTTTTAAATGAATAAAGCTTGAATTATTACACTAAGTAAAAAATAAAATTACAAACTAAATACCAATACAAGAAAAGATTGATGTCATTAAATTAAATGTTCAAATTACAACATTTACAGAGAGAAAATTAGATTTAGAGTCACCAAAGACCAGTGGGTAGAGAAATACACAAACTACTGGGGATAGATCCTGTATCTGCTCTGATACCAAAATTGTTAGAAAATGTATTGTTCAAATCTGTATAAGTCTGAACCTAATGACAATGGTGATGTATCCATTTAATGCCATGTTAAGTGCAGTACATATCACTTTTTTAATTATTAAGAAAATGATCATTGAAGAAAGGCTGGAAGGATTTACAAGGCGAAGGAAATAGAAGAAATAAGAAAGATGCTTGGCAGAAGGGCAGGAGAGTTTGTACAGGAGTTGAACAATAATGACGAAGATGCCCAAGTAGTCTTTGGCACCACGGAGCTAGATCATATCTTCAGCTCTCACACAAAATCTCTGGTATGTTCAGTGCAGAGTGATCCTGAGAGTGATCCCTTGAACATTACCAGGAGTGCCCCATCCCATTCCAAAAAATGGGAAATAAAACTATGGATAAGATTCAAGGCCTCGGGGTATTTAAAACTGACATAACTGAACAGGTAGACAGGAATGAGATTTGTAAACCCAATTAAGGAGACTAGGCTTAATCCTATAAACTCTAGTCAGAAACTGAAGGGTTCAGAAGTAGAATGCTTGGCACTGTATATTTTAATCAGGCAATCCCTCTTGGACGAGGGTAAGACTGTAGCTTCCCTTAAAGTGCCCAATAGTGACTCAGAAATGATAAGATAACTATGCCAACATAAAACATGAAAGGAGTAGAAAATTTGTTAGAAAGATTTAAAATTATTTTAAGGTTAACATATGCAAGCTGATACATAGGAAAAATCTTTCTGCATTTTACTGTAAGCTTCCAAGTTCCAAAATTGGATAAGTGAGAGATAACCTGCTTCATTTCTTGTAGGTTTTCCCTATTATGAAAACAGCAGGGTTGTGGAGAAAGACGTGGAGAGACTGCATTTTGACATCCAGTTACTATTGTTAATCTCTGGATCTGGCCATTAAGAGCCTATCAGGAAACGCGATTCTTGCCAACAGTATGTGGCAATTACTACTAAAATGTGGTTTTCAGCTTGCTAAGAATTTCTGATTTTACTACATGAGTTTAAAGAGAATTGGCACTTCTTTATGCAGCAGCATACTCCAAATAAAAACTGTACAGATGCCAATACAAATATATAAGGGGCCTTCAAGATAAATATTATTACACTTTAGTTAAACACAAAATGCTTAATAAATACTGAATTTAAATCTTTTCTCTTGGGACATAAGGTTTTCCAGTTCCTGACTAGAGCCGTTAATCTGGGTCTAAATTTTATCTAAATTACCTTAAATTTCCTTCACATTTTGTTACGTTCAAAGTTTCCAAGACTCACACTTCCAAGCTCCTACTGCCTTACTGCATGAGCAATTTTTATGATACTGTTCCTTTATGCCAGTAAACAGCCTAGATTTTAACACCTGCATAACTGCTTCTACTTCCAAATTATTGAAACCTCAACTTCTTTTCAAACTCAATCGCTCTCCTTCCTCTTTCTCCACTCTGTCCTTCCTTCCTTCCTTCCTTCCTTCCTTCCTTCCTTCCTTCCTTCCTTCCTCCCTCCCTCCTCCTCCCTCCCTCCCCCCTCCCTCCCTCTCCTTCCTTCCTTCCTTCCTTCCTTCCTTCCTCCCCTTCCTTTCATTTCATTCCTTCCTTCCTTTCATTTCACTTTAAGTGAAATGCACAATAAAAGCAAATTTCCAAATAACATTGTTCACATCAATTGGGATACTTTTGCTTTCTAATTGTTATAAAAACTTAATGTTGAATAAAAGACACTGTTACAAAATTCTAAGTATAGGCCATAGACTATTACAATAAATCTTTGAAATATAAAAAATTAACCCCTCCTCCAGACCTAGTGATGAAAACACCCTTTCTCCAAGATGGATAGGTGATTCCTATACACATCAAATTTATAAAATACCAACCAAAAAGTCCACTTTCAATTAAGCTGGGAGGAATATTAAAACTGAGAATTCCGCAAGGAAATTGCATGATATCAAAGTTTCATATTAATATCATACTGAAATCTGAGCAGCATGAAGAGGAATGTTTTTAAATCAAGAAAAATATGAATATGGGGTCATCATTACCCACAACACATCTACAGCAAAAAAACTTAAATAATTAATAGAATGGTACTTGTGTAATGATGAGTTAACATGATTTCTGTTCATTTTAAAACAATAGTAAATCCAGAGAGCCATTTTCAATATATTATTTTAGACAAGTTTAATTAATGTTATCAGTTCAGTACAGCAGCCCAAATTTGTTCACGATAGCATCAAGCATAAAACAAATTATTAAAGCTAAGACTTATTATGCATCTAATATGAGAAACAACTTCACCTATTATTTCACAAAAGATATGTGAAATTTTTCTAACATATTTTTCAAACATAATTATCCTAAGTCACTGCAGTTATTTTATAACTGCTATGCTATTTCTCCTTTCATAAACAAATTCATGATAAAATATTACAAAAAATTTAAGATAAGTTTTCCTTAAAATATAAATATTTTGCCTCAAATAAAAGTGATGAAGTCTTGCTCTTCAAACCTGTCTTCTCTCTTGAATACATACCTAACTTGCTTGCCTCTGTCTCTGCTTACTTGTTCATTCTATCAAGTTCATTTTCTCTCTCAAACACATATTCCTTTCCTTAAAATTTATAAGTTTCGGGCCGGAGGCGATAGCCCAGCGGGTAGGGCATTTGCCTTGCACGCGGCCCACCTGTGCCGGCCCGGGTTCGATCCCCGGTGTCCCATATGGTCCCCGGAGCACCGCCAGGAGTAATTCCTGAGTGCAGAGCCAGGAGTAACCCCTGAGCATTGCCGGGTGTGACCCAAAAAAGCAAAAAAAAAAAAAAAACCTTATAATTTTCATTCAATAAAAACATTCCAACCACTAAACATAAAATAAAATAAAAGCGATTTATTAGCTTTAGGGTTTTAAGGCAGTTCTCTATTTTAGGTGAACACAAAGATTTTGTCCATAAGTTTACTTTCAGAGCTTGCAAAGTGCAAAGGCCTAGATTAAAGAATATGTGATGCATTTTTTGAATGACACTAAGAGAATACAATTGTTTAAACCCTGGAAATAAAATGTTACTATCTCAGGGAAGATATTTTTCTTTGGCAACAAAATAAATGTCAATATAGTTACATATAACATATACAAAAATATGTTTTGTCAAAATTATTGTAAGCATCATCTTATTTGACTCTATCATATACTCTAATTGTTGCATACTATTTTTTCCAGATTCTCAATAAGGCTAAATGACTACTCAATCTCAAAATAACAGTGAGGCTAAATGAATACTGAATCTCAGCCTAACTGAAATAAATAATCTAGAAGCAACTTGTCCTGATTACAAGAGACAAACAATGATGATGAACAGACAAACAATAGATAATGTTTTTCTATATGAACATGACCATTGGGGTGCCTAAGCAATAGTACAGTGTATAGGGTTTTTGCCTTGTACACAGCTGATGTGGCTTTGATCCCCATCCTCCTATATGGATCCGTGAGCAACACCAGGGTTGAATGCAGAAACAGAAGTAACCCATGAGCATCACTGCATGGCTCAAACACCAAAACAACAAACAAAAAGAACATTGTTGTCTAGATCAGTGAAAGTTCAAACAGTCTCCCCTGGAATTGTTTCCAGTCTTGGGGCTGTTGGTACATATTTCTTAATTATCTTGATGATGGTATGAAACATCTTTCACTTAATGCATAAAGTATTGATTAAGTAAAATTATTTCATATAAATATTCTTAGAGAATATACATCCTGTAGTTCATCTCATATGGATATATATAATCTTAGGAATTTTCATATTCCTATACTTGGTGGCTAAATAACAATTTGGGGTTCAGTATAGAGTTCTTATTTTGAGAAAAGAAAAGATCACACAGCTGTATAAGAGGCACTGAAATGGGGTGCCAGGGCAATAGCACAGCAGGTTAGGCTTTTATTTAGAACATGGCCTACCCAGGTTTAATACCTGGCATCCAGGTGGTTCCCTGAGCACTGCCAAGAGTGATTCTTAAATAGTTCTTGTCAGTGGGTGGAATCTACTGCAATTTGTGGGAGTCAGAGGTTAGGTAAGACAGAGAAGGGAACAATGTGCTAATAATTGTAGGAAATGATAACACCAGCCTAGAACAGAGCATCGGATATAGGCAGAGGGATATACATAATAACTTCTAAATGTATGTTACTCGATTTGGAAAAAGCAGAAGCCGGGAAAAGCATTCGCACTGCCCGCCTGTCCTTTGCCAACTATAAGACCAACATGACTGCCCTCCGATGCCCTGATGGATCTACCACATCTTCCTGAAAGGCAATGGAGAAGATTATCCATGACTTCTACCCAAATCTCTTTGATAGCCACATCCACCTGCCCACATACCAAATTCCACAGGATGGATATGTCATTCCCAGCGTTCTCCCTTCTGAAATCCGACATGCCATCTCGTCGATAAAGAAGGGAACAGCGCCAGGCCCAGACAAAGTCAGACCTGAACACCTGAAGAATCTGCCATCGGTACTCATCAATACACTAGCTCGGCTCTTCACACGCTACCTGTCCGAATGCAAGGTGCCCTCCCAATGGAAAACCAGCAGGACAGTTCTACTGTTCAAGAAGGGAGACATTCATGACATCGGCAACTATAGCCCCATCTGCCTATTGTCTGTCATCTACTGTTTACACGTGTCATCCTGAACAGGATTAGCAGAACACTAGATGAAGGACAACCATGTGAGCAAGCAGGCTTCCGGAAAGGATCCAGCACAATCGACCATATCCACACAGTAACCAAGCTCATTGAGGTTTGTAGGGAGTACAAGATGCCGCTCTGTCTCATGTTCATTGATTTACAGAAAGCCTTTGATTCTGTGGAGACTGAAGCAGTCATCAAAGCCCTAGCCAAACAGGGTGTTCAAACCCAATACATCAAGATCCTTCGTGAGCTGTATTACGGATTCACCACCAGGATCTCACCATTCTACAAAGAAGTGATCATTAATGTGAAAAGAGGGGTTCGACAGGGTGATACCATTTCACCAAAACTCTTCAGCGCCACCCTTGAGAACATCATGCAACAATTAGAATGAGAAGGAATGGGAGTGAAGATAGATGATCGGCAACTACACCACCTCCGCTTCGCTGATGACATCATTTAATAACACCAAACATTAGGCAAGCAGCACAAATGCTGGCTGACTTCGACCGAGAATTGTAAAGATAGGTCTACTGCTGAATCTAAAGAAAACTATGTTCATGAAGAATGAACTAGTTCCAGAGGCCCCATTCACTCTCAATGGAACAAACATCTCTGAATGCAGGAGTTATGTGTACCTAGGTCGAGAAATCAACATGATGAACGACCTAAAACCTGAGCTGCGCAGGAGGAAGAGAGAGGGCATGGAATGCCTTCAAAGGCATTGAATAAATAGCTAAAAGGACAAAGAACCTCCAGCTCGGGCACATCTCTTTGACTCCACAGTACTCCCTGCATTAACATATGCCTCAGAGACCTGGGCCCTACGAAAGCAGGATGAGAATGCTATTTGGGTCTCCCAGAGAGGAATCGAAAGATCTATGCTTGGAATATCACGCCTCACTCAAGTGAGAGAAGGAATCCGGAGTTCTGACCTCCGTCGCTATTCCAGAATCAGGGATGCAGTCTCGTTTGCCAAGGCATCGAAAATCAGATGGGCTGGACATGTAATGCGATTTGGAGACAACCGCTGGACTAGAGCCATTACCGACTGGATCCCAAGGGATATCAAAAGATCACGTGGCCGCCCACCTACAAGATGGTCAGACTTCCTTGTAAAGACCCTAAAGGAACGGTTTGAGGCTCTTCATATTCCTGAATCAACCAGATGCCATTGGGCTACATTGGCACGTGATAGGGTCCAATGGAAATGTTACTGGCGCCCGCTCCAGCAAATCGATGAATAACGGGATTCAAGTGATCAAGTATGTAAGCCACAATATGTAAGAGAAGAGAGAGAGAAAGAAAAGAGAGAGAGTGACAGAGAGAGAGAGAGAGAGAGAGAAGAGCAATGTGCCTGCCATAGAGGCAGGCAGGGGGAGGGTGGAGGGAATCAGGGGACATTGGTGTTAGAATATGGGCACTGGTGGAGGCATGGGTGCTGGAACACTGTATAACTGAAACCCAAACATGAACATCATTGTAATTGTATATCTCATGGTGATATAATAATAAAAAATTAAAAAGAAAATTAGATGTACCACTGCAAAAAATAGAAATGAAGTTTCTGATATTAAAAAAAAGTGATTCTTAAGTATAGAGTTAAGAATAACCCCTGAATATTATTCAGATATGGCCAAAACCAAGCAAAGAAACAAAAAAGTACAGAAACTATAAAGGTTTAAGAGGGGAGGAGATTTGTTCCACACCCAGTGCTGCTCTGGACTTGTTTCTGACTCTCTGCTCTGAAGACCATATGCAATACCTGGCATTGAAAAAGAGTGGGCATTATTTATGAAAAGCATCTATAACCCTGGATTATATCTCTCCAGCCCACACAATGCTTAGTTTGGTCATTGTATATTTTCACTTTGGGATAAGTAGCATAAGTTTAGAACACCAATATTTCATCACTGATTCAAATAATGCGTAGTACTGGTTGAGGCATGGGTGCTGGAACACTGTATGACTGAAACCCAAACATGAACATCATTGTAATTGTATATCTCATGGTGATATAATAATAAAAAAATTAAAAAGAAAATAAGATGTACCACTGCAAAAAATAGAAATGAAGTTTCTAATATTAAAAAAGTGATTCTTAAGTATAGAGTTAAGAATAACCCCTGAATATTATTTCTTCCCAATTTATTTCATCATTAGCATAAATGGAACTCTATCTACCCTTGGAGTAATGATTGTTCCTGAGACTTAAAACACTTATATTCTTAATTTAGTTTTTGCATATTAAAGAGTTTTAAGAAAGCGAACGTAGAGGGAAAAATGGCAAATGGAAACAAAGAAGCAATCAAAATAAGGAGAACAGAGGGAATAAAGCATGTTTTTCTATTTTTGAGCCTTGGATTTATGAAAGAGTATATAATAAACAAAATACTCTAATCTAAAGAAGAAGAGGGTTTATCCAGTCAGGATTTTATGAGAAACACTGTTATGGGAATGCCATGAACCTTAATCATAGGGCATTTACAATCAGAGGCAATTCTCTTGGGGAAATTAGTCATCAGTAAGTATCCTCTAACAAACTAGAATTAAAGGTGTTTCCGACCCTTCTCATGGTAAGGATCTATGAGCTTGAAAACTTATGTAGTAAGTTGATCTGACTTGTTTTGCAAATAGGCTTTTGTTAAGTCCCAATGATAATTATAGGGTGTAAGATAACTGAATTTTTCCATTTAAAAGAGATGTCAGTGACAATGACTAAAGTGCATTAAAACAAATCACAACATGTATTACTTAGGAATTCTGCTCTTACTTTCATGAGCTAGGCATTGCTAAAGCAAACTATAAGATTTATGAAACACTGTCCTTTTAAAAAATTCCTGTAAATTGTGTTTGGTGCTGCAGCTTTCTCTGCAATTGTCTTCCTTCTGAGGCAATCTGACTGTTGTCTTTTATTATGTATAGGTCAACAAACACCCTAGAAGCTGAATAGCAACAGGAAAATGAAATGAAATAAAAGAAAATTCAAAACTATGCTTGTAAATATCCTCTATCACCACAAAGAACTTTTAAATGTATTGCCAAAGGAAATATCCAAAAAAGTACAATGACTTGATGTTGTTTTCTGAAATTGTAGCAACGTCACCATTAAGATAAAGTGTATTATTGAAGGCCAGGACGAAACATCGATTAGGAGGTCTAGTCAGTGGGCAGAACCTACTGTACTTGTGTGGGAGTCAGATGTTAGGTAATACAGAAAAAGATAACAGTGTACTAATAATTATTGTAAATGATAATGCCAGCATTGGATTGAGCATTAAAAGTTGGCAAAAGGATATACATGATAACACCTAAAATGTATGTATTGCAAGCAACAAAGTGTAAGAAAAGGGAGAGAGACAGAGACAAAGAGTGAGTGAGTGAGTGAAAGAGGAGTGAGAGAGAGACAGAGAATGAGAGAGAGAGAGAGAGAGAGAGAAAAGTGAAAATTGCCTGCCATAGAGGCAGTCTGGGGGGTGGGGGAATCAGGGGACATTGGTGGTGGGAAATAGGCACTGGTGTAGGGATGGGTGCTGGAACACTGTATGACTGAGACCCAAATATGAACACTTTTGTAACTGTATATTTCACGGTGATATAATAAAAAATTTTATGCCATGGAGGTGGGCTGGGGGGGGAGGGAACCAGGGATGTTGATGGTGGGAGATGGGCACTGGTGGAGGGACGGGTGCTGGAACACTGTATGACCAAAACCCAAATATGATTTGTAATTGTATATCTTTGTAATTGTATAGCTCATGGTGGTATAATAAAATATTTAAAAAATAGGAACAAGAAAAAAAATAAATCTGGACATTTAAGGCTGCCAATAAAGTTTATATTTACTTGAAAAAAAAAAAAAAGAAACAAGGAAAACACAAAAAGGTTTTCCAAATGTGCTTCCAACAAAAGGCAGGAAAGGTACAGTGAACAGGAGGGGGCCACTCTGAAGGCCTGCCTTTGCCCCTAACCTTGGATACTGCAGCCTCCAAAATCAAGCTTAAGCGCACGCTGGCCAGGAAGCGAACAACCAGTAATCTGGGCTGCGGAGTGACCCCTCCAGGCTGCCGTCTCCCTTCACAAAGCCCTGCCTGCACCGCACTGGGCTCTGTTTCCCATTGGTGCATTTGGGTTCCTGCCAGAACTCGCGCGGTTCTAGAGCATCACCGTTGCCGTTGAGGTCCGGTTGCAACAACCAGAGGGCCTAGAGCCATGGCTGGGAACAGTTCTGCGCTGCCCCTGTGCGTTTGGTCCTTTCTAGAAATGCTCTGCGGTGTCACTGCAGAAATATTCCTAGACGCTAAAGCAGCTAATCATAGTCCCAGCAGCTTTCCCTGGGCGCTGATAGCGTATTGGGCGTTTTGGGGTTTTTTGGGATCCTTGTCATTAAGTGGCGGAGACTAAGGTGTCTCCGTGCGAGAATAGAGAGGAACCTCTCCGAATTTGCTAGCGAGCTTACGGTGAAGGGCACACCCTACAAGAAGTTTGTCCAGGTGTCCAAGGAGCTCAAAGAGGCAGAGGCCTGCAGAAGGAGGCCACCAAGGAGAAGGAATCCTTCCTCCAAGTGCTGGAGGCCGCGGGGAGGGAGGCCGAGACGGCTCGGAAGGCACCTCGGAGGAGCAACCAAAGTTGGCCAAAGAAATTTCTGAATCCGTGAAATCTCTGGAAGTTGAAGCCCTGGTTGAACAGAAGCTCCCTCGCAACCATGAAGGAAAACCTCGGGAAAATTCAAAGGAAGAATGAAGAACATCAACTCTTTCTCCAAGATTTGCTGCAAGAGAATTTACAGCTGAAGAAAGACGAGGTAAAACTTCGTGGAAGAAGCCGCCCGCGTGGAAAGTAAGAGTGATCCGCGCTGCAGAAGCAGAAAGGAGAACTGGAACGCCGCCTCCGGCGCCTTAATCCACCGTGTTGTTACTCAGGAATATCAGATCCAAGCCCTGCGTGAAGACTCTTACTGAAGACCCTCAATAGGGCGGCGGTGTCGGGGGTTGCAGCCCACAGAAAGAGCTGGCGAAAGCTGTGATGCCTGTGTCCACGTAACTGGCCCAAGCAACATGGAGAGGCCCAGGGGCTCTTGAGTCTCGTCTTGGGACATTTAGGTCCAGAAATGAAAGCGTCACATTGTTATTCAGCCTAAGTAAGTACATCTTACTTCTTCCACAAAGGCACACGTTGCTAAAACCCTGGTTGTTTATCTGCAGCCTCAGAATCCTCAACGTTTAATATGTTCTCATGAAAACTGGACTTAGAAGTTGCTCATTCTTTGCCTTTGAATAGCCGATGAATGGACATTCAAATACAAGAAATTTGGCGAGACTTATGTCTTTTAAATAAATTTTGATGTTTACTCTATTAAAAAAGCGTGGCATTGAAAATAATTATATAATGGGAAAATTGCATTTGTTTTCTTAATTCTACTTTCTCATTTTACATTCAAATGTAAAAAGCATGTGTCAGAAGAGGTATTGTCGTAATTGTTCTATATTTTAAAAAGCACTTTAAAGAAATTTAAGGAAATCTTATAACTAAATGGTATATCTAGTGTTCAGTTCTGTCTCTACAAAAGGCCATAAGAGATTAATCCTGGCAATTTTAATAACTACTTATGTTGCGCCTGAGGTGTGGGCAGAAGGATACTGGTCATTTGATGATGAATGAGGTGCAGTGTCAGCCCTTTCTCTTTGATCAATTTTAAAAAAAGAAAATAATGAAAGGAACAAGACAAGAAGAATGCAAAAAAGATTCATAAAACCATTTTATTGTCTGCATGCTAGTCCTTAAAGTAGCTGTACATTTAAACCATAAATGTTAACCCTATTGTAATCATTTCACCTACGTAATGATAGTAATAATATGACAACAGGAGGAATGTTAGCCTTCCTCTGAGCTGAGCTTTCAGCAAGGTGAAATAGGGTTTGCCTCAGGGTTTGCCTGGATGCTGATGACTGTTAACTGATTAGTGTTCGTGTGGCTTGAAGAATTGAGACACTGTGACAATATCTTAAAAACGGTCAATAACACATTTTGAGGGAGAGAAGAGACAGAGATTTCATCTTACATCAGTTGCAGTTATTGGCAATTTCACAAGATTTGGGGGATTTCTCCCCCAGATGATGGCACCACTGCTCTTTACATGCTTCATCTAGAGCCTCAAAGTTAAGAGAACCTGGAGCCTGAGCAATAGGCCAGCTGGTAGGGTGTTTGTTTTGCATGCAGCTGACCCAGTTCGATCCCGGCATCCCATATGGTCCCTGCAGCACTGCCAGGAGCAATTCCAGAGCAAAGAGCCAGGAGTAACCCCTGAGCATCGCAGGGTGTGACCCAAAAAAGCAAAAAACAAAACTAAAAACAAAGTCAACAGAACCTACCAGGCCAAGGTCTCTGCTCAAGGACAACACAAATATCCTATGAAAAATATTCAAGCAAAATGATGGCTAAGGTAATGATACACAAGAAAAGGAAGATACACAAAGGTATCTTTGATACACAAAAGATACACAAAAAGTAAGATACACAAAGGTATCACAAGAAAAGGTAAGATACACAAGAAAAGTAACAATCCAAGGTTTTTCATTCCACCCTCTAAGACACAATGAGAAATAATTTAGGTCGATACAAAGTTGACTTTATTTTTATTTTCTGTGATTCCCACTTCAGCCTTTTTCCAGTATGCCTTAGTTTTTAGAACACTTCCATAAAGGACATTCAATATATAACATCTATTTTTCTTGCAACTTTAAGACAATGATAAGCAGTTTTCTAATGCTGAACATTAACTATAGGCAAAATACTTAAAGATCACTCAGTAATGCCAATAGTCTTATCTGAGTAATAACTGTGAGTAACTTTAACTTCTGTATCCAACCTTAGAATAAGGATGAAACCAAGCCTAGTGCTATGCTCCAAAGAAAATAGAACTAAGGTCCATTATGAAGACATGGACCAAGGGGATAAACAAAATATTCATTTTTTCCTAACCACTAGACCACCAGGGAGGATAAAATATTCATTTTTTAAAACAAGCATTTTAAAACCATTTGATACTTAAATGCATTTTTAAAAATTCTGAATTAATGGTGGAATGTTGATTGTTGTAGTAATTTTTTTAATGTCTTAAAATGATTGACATTTCCTAAAATATATTTTTAGCAAACGTTAGCCTGGCAGTTGCAGATTAAGCCTCAGAATATGTTGAGCATATTATTCATATTGTTGAAAGTTGGAAAAGGGAAGAAAAGGACAAATACAGAGGAAGCATGATTTATGTCACATCACAGCTGGAGAGGTCTCGAGAATTTATATAAGTATTAAGGCACTTTGATGAAGGCACCAATATCTAGTACCACATGTTCCACTAAGTACTAAAGAGCCACTCACTACAGATATGTTTTCCCACACTCGCCTCCATCAAAACAATAAAAGCCAGATAAATGTCTATCACTGCTTGAAAAGCCATAGATCTATCGGTGAACTGTCGGAGGCGCCACCACTGGGTCCCCGAAAGTGCTGGGAAGCGAGTTCCCTTCTACCTCCAAAGCCGGGCGGGGAATGGATGAAGACTCAGGAATCCGATGCAGTTTTAAAAGGGCTTTACTATCACAGGTTCCAATATACAATCCAAGAGCAGGGAAAACCTCCGGACTCTGGGTTCCCAGCTAGGTCCCAGCCAGGTGTAGGCCAAGATGGCTGCCACCACGTGTTGAGGCCCAACAGAGAGGAGAGGAGACGGAAAAGCAAAACACCAAGGGAAGCTGAAATGGCAAAAGGGGAAAAAAAGAGAGATTCTTTCTTCTTGCAGCTTATTTTATAGCTAGGAATCCCCCAAACTCCCCAGCTCAGCCCATTCTGGGCTGGGCTATCTAGAGATGAAAACAGGAAAATAGCTCTATAGAAATGTAGCAATTTCAGGAGACCATCTGGTTGTTTACAAGGACCCAGAGCTAATTAAAGCCTCCTAGCAGAGCTGGGAGAAGCTATAAGCTAAATGTAACTTCCCCTGGCAGGAAGGATCAAATGCCCTCAGGTAATTTCTCCCAGCACCTCACCTAATATCTTGAGCCAAGATCTGCCTGGAATTGCCTTTATAGGGTAGAGAAGAAGGGGTTTCTGAGATGGCATGTCTCTGTACCAAAGACTAATACTAATGCCAGTTAAATATTTCTCCAAGCCTTCACAAGAGTCTCGTCTACTTCACAGTAGTTTTGTATTATAGTTGCCTTTGAGTTATCAGGGGAGTCAGCTTGCTTGCTTGGAGGCAAACAGCATTTCTCTCTGGTCTAATTACTTAGAGATACAACGTGGCCAGGCAAATATGCTGGTAAGATCTAGCTAGTCCCAAGATGCTTGTGGTAGCATGAGAGAATATTTATACCAGCCAGTACAGAATACATGGTCAGATAAGACTACCAAATTCAGACTACCCCCCCTATCTATGAAGTGACCTGCAGGAGGCAAACCAGGGCAGATGCAGAGGCCTAGGCTTTTAGGTGTCCTGCAACAGTGAACCTATTATGTAAACCAATAGTTTGATTATTTACATTAATGTAAAGCAATGTTTTGAGGTTGGAAGCTAGGCCGAGGTTGGAGGCCTAGTAATTTTGTTGGGGAAAGCAATGTCTAAAAGCCAAAACAACACAAAGGTGTGGAAGCATTTGACACAAAGGACCCATTCCCATTGAGTTGCAGAGTTCCTGATTAAAACACAGATGGATAACTTAAAAGAGAAGTGGCTGGGCACCCTTGGAAGAGAGGCTCCACCCCTGGAATATATAGGTTTAGTATTCCAGAAAAAAAATACCAAACAAGATAATCAACTGCTCCAAGTTCTCCCTGTTGGAAGCATGTAACCCAAAATCCTAGCGGTGCACTGGAAAAATTGCACAAAAAGTAATTTGATAGAGGACTAAAATGTACAAAGATGTGGTCCGCTCTTTTTGCACCATTAGGCATCTCTCCTCTTGAGCTGTGTGCTTTCATTCATTAAAACCCATGTCCCCAGTCTGTGGAAAAGGCTCACTGCTCAGTAATGCATGAAATTTGTGCTTGCTCTCTCCAAAGTGGAGAAACCTTTGTCCTCTCTTGAATATGAATGAAAATCTTCCCTTTTGTTGTGTCTTTATTTACCCAATAAAACTGTTTTAATTCACTGTCTCCACCTGAAATTATTTGGGAGGGAAAGACAATAGTTCCAAAAATCGTGAGTAAGATTTAGAACTGACTGTCTTTTCTAGCAAAGGGCAATTCCTGACTCTAGCTTGAGTCCAAGGCTCCTGGAGTTCTTGGATGGTGGGGATCATCTCATATGCCATGTAAAACAAGGGAACTTCTGGGGTACCTTGGCAGCTTGCCTCCTTAGACTGGCAGAACAGGAACTTCTAGACCTTAGGGGCTCATGGCAGACTTTTATCAGTCCTGATTTTCCCAGGCATGTCCCTGGGTGTGAGAAGTGTGTG
Organism: Cryptotis parvus; assembly: GCA_021461705.1. Classification (NCBI taxonomy): domain Eukaryota; kingdom Metazoa; phylum Chordata; class Mammalia; order Eulipotyphla; family Soricidae; genus Cryptotis; species Cryptotis parvus. The sequence continues at coordinate 7,352 of JAJIBD010024682.1, read as the reverse complement.
GAGAAAGAAGCAGGAGATTAGCTTCTCAAGACTGCTTCCTCTTTCAAATCACATGAGTCATCAGTGTTCTTCACTGATGGGGATAGAGTCTACTACCAGTGACAGTTTGTTAAACTGTTCACTTCCAAATGATTGCATGTAATTTGACAAAATGATAAATTATACAGACTTCTAGCTATTGAAAATCACATATACAAACCTATAAGAAGTAGTTAAAATATGGGGTCAGTATCTTTCTGAAATGCATCTACTACTTGAAATCCAAAATATCTTGGCCAAATAGTCATGCTCAGTGACCAGCAAGTGAAACATGCTCAATCAATAATTATGAAACATTTAAAATAAACTCAAGAAACTTAGACTGGTTTTACAAACATTGATAAGTCAACTTTAAGTTGGAGAAAAATTACATTTACAAAATTCAAATATTTTCTGACTTCTGATCAGAAATAGATATGACTTCTTAAAGCTTGCACACCAACTTCATTATCTGGTATATGTTAAAAGAAAAACAAAGAATATTGGAATTTTGTGCTTTTAAGAAGCGAGAATGAATCAATCTTAAAATTTGGATTGAGGGGCTGGAGCCAGAAGGTAGGGTGTTTGCTTTGCATTCTGCTGGCACAGGTTTGATCCCCAGCATCTCATTTAGTACCCTGAGCACTGCCAGGAGAAACTTCTGAGAATTGCCAGGTGCTCAAAAAAAAAAAAAATGGATTGGTTTGACAAATTATCTGTATTTCCTATATAATAATCATAGACTTATACTATGCTTACAAACACCACCAGCATTTACAATAAATATGTGTCTTTTCAAAAAGGGTGGTCACACCTGATGTTATTGGGGGAGTATTTCTCTCTTGGTTCCCAGGAGTGACCCCTGGAAATACAGGGATCATATGCTGTAACAGGTAAAACATATGTAATTCAAAATCAAGGCAAGAGTATATCTTAGAGTCTATATTATCAATCCATTCCCCCAAAAGCATGGAGTTGAAAATTTGCCTTCCCCCAGCTATTTCTAAACTAAGGTCATGTTTAGAATTTTTAGCATTCTAAACTAAGGTCTTACAAACTAAGGTCATTTTTAGAATTCTAAAAATGCTAACGTACTTTAAGAACAGGAATACAATTTTTGTTAGTAATAGGTATCATGTTTTTATTCTATTTGTACAAATTGACCTTTCAGACTTTGAAATCAATACAAAGTATTTATTACAAATATAATTTATAAATGAGAGTGGAAGTTTTATTTAGAAATGTGATATATTGTAATCAAAAGATTTAGAGTAGAACTCTGAACCTTTTTAGTTTTGTGGTTTCAGAGAAGTCCTTTCTTTAATTCAGTTCAATAAGAAGGTAAAATATTACTTGAACAAATAAAATAAAATCATACTTGAACAATTATTATAAGGCAAAAATAAATGTACATATTTTAAGCCTAATTTGTTTTATATCATATTAAAAGGAAATATATTAACTTCTCTATCTTTATCTGAAATGTACATGTACATTTTTAAGATTAAACCTCATTCAACAGAAGACAAATTAACATTTATTGCATATGATGTTCCAGAAAATGCTTTGCTCATTTAAAAATGATTTAGCATATGAATGAGATAAGTGTAGGTTTATGAGAAACAGATGCAAGCAAATTATTTCAAATTACATGAGAGTTAAAAATTAAGCAATGATAGCTTTATAAAATTTTCTTCAAGACTTACATCATCAAAAACCTGACAATTGTTGATAATTCATATATAGATAATCATGTGACAATGTGTCTGGTTTAAGGAATAGACTTGAGTGAAATATCAAATTGACAAAGGTATGGTTTCTAGAGAAAATGCCAATTTTCTTTAAATACCAAATGAAAGCACATGCCAGTTTGATGGTTGAGTTTCAGAAGTAATGGTTGCAACAGTTCTGTAGCCATATATGACAGAATAACTCAAAACTTTGATATCACGGTAAAAATAAGTTAAAGAGATAGTTGTCAAGGAATAATTATATGTCCCTATATCAGAGAATATAATCTGTTTTATAGAATAACTGTATTTCTATAACAGTATTAAATCTTACATTTTAATAAATTTTATTTGCAGATCTTTTGGTGGCTTTAAGTGAGATTCTTATTTCTCAAGGTCTCGAACTGCTCATTATGAAATGGTTACTACAATATTTCTTTGTATCTCTGCAGTTTAGTGAGAATCAAATGAAAATATGCAAATTATAGCACTGTATACTGGAAAATATTTTACCTATGTAGAACTATTTTTTATAACTAGGGTATAAACTTCTTATAGACATTAATTTAATTGATTGACAACTGAGCTTCATGCAGGATGCTATTATATTGGCTATATTTTATAAGTAATAGAAGTAATCACAAAACAAGAATACCGCAGTGGGTGACTAATACATGGAAGTTCTTCTCCTGGAGCATATAAAACGTAACTAAATTGACTATCTCAGAATATTGGAGTATAAAGGAAAGATGGATTCTAGGAACAGAAAAGTTTGTAAATATGATTCCAGGGTCAAAACACTGACAAAATATTGGTAAGTACCATTTAACCAAACAAATCAGAATATTAAATATGTACTATAACTGTTGAGCAATACGACGATACAAAGTATACTATAGAATAAGAGAATTAAACAAATAATCAAATAAAAGGAAAATCCAGGGCAACTAAGAGGGGGAAAAAAGACTGGAGAGAAAGTACAGTAGTAGGGTCTTTGTCTTTTACAGTGCTAACCATCAGTTTGATCCCAAGACCACTAAGGGGGTGATCCCTGAGCACGCCCAGAGAATGAAGAGAAATAAGGGGTCTGAGGTGTAGTACAGCAGATAGGGCATTTGCCTTTCAAGTGACTGACCCGGTTAGATCCCTGTCATCCTATATGGTTCCCCAAGCACCACAGGACTAATTCCTAAGTGCAGAGTCAGGAGTAGTGCTTGAAAATCGCTGGGTGTTATCCAAAGGTGAAAAAAAAAAAGAAAAGAGAAAACAGGTAGAGTTAGGATTATACATAGATCTTATAAATACAACTGCAGATGAAATTCTATTATATACTTTACTACTGATATGGAATCACACTGTAGGTCTCACCCTCTACACATAAACATACATATTGGCTTTATAGATATGCATAAATATATAAAAAAGTTCAGATTCAATAATATATGTATATATGATATATAGTTATATGCCCTAGTTGTAATGAAGACTAAGTGAATTTTACAGAAACAAAAATAAGAACACTTCCCCAAAATTACGTGATGCATCACAACTTACCAAAGTGACGTGGATGTTTTTGACCTCTGTCCAGCCGAGTCAATCACTGAGAATAAGCTTACAGACTGGCCATTATTCCCAAGAATATTGCTCCCAGATTTTGGCTCCCAAAAAGTGAACCATTGTTTGTTGTCAGAGATATTAAGGGCAGTTAGTAAGTATGCCGAACGTCATATGGTAGGTTAAGAAATGGGCTGGGATACTTCATAGTCAATCAACATGTAGACTTATAAAATCGTGCCAATCTCCTATTATATTTTTATCTACATTTCCATCTGCTTCTGAAATACCTTAAACTGTTTTACTTTTTCCTTTCCTGTCTGGGCACACAGTTTCTTGCTATTGGGCACATGTTTGTTTGATCTTATCTATTATTTCCTTAAGATTATGGTTGCTCTCCTGATAAGACATAAGCTGTTTTGCCCAAAGGACTATCCCACCCTGACATTTTGTTCTTTCAGGAGGAACAATTTCCCACTAATTTTAAAAAAAGAAACATTTAATGGGGGAATTTTATAAGGATCTATAAGTACTTTAATGAGAAATGAAGATCTTGGATCTTGAAGAGAGCCTTACATGCTGGACTCCGGGAGCAGCCCCGTGGTCTGCAAACAAGAAACACAGGAGGCAGCAGAGACTCAGAGAGGGTGAGTGGCCTGCCCAAGCTTGCACAGTAGGATGTGGAGGAGGAACCTGCTTTCTGGGAACTCTACCCTTACAGGGGCACCTGCCTGGGTCCACCCACCCACCAAGTCAGCCCTGCTATGCCCTCCACTCCCCTGCCTATCCTGGTAGAGAGAAACGTTTTGAATGGACTCAAGAGGGGGACAAGAGTGCTCCTACTCAAGGACAAGGCCTGGAGCCACCCAAGCACGCCAGGAGGAGCAGCTCTCCCTACTGACCCATGTCTATGCTGTTGCCAAAGCCACCATGCCCAAGGCACAAAAGAGCGGGCAGGCAGGAGGGAGCCCCAAGGGGCCTACCTGCCTCCCCCAAAGAGCCACCGCTTATAGAGGCTGCTGGGGAAGAAGACAGGAGCCTGGGTGAAGGACATGAGGAAGTCACTGATGGCCAGGTTGACAATGAACATGTTGGCGGGTGTCTGAAGGCTCCTGCTCCCATGAAGATCAGAGACCATCAGGAGCGATCACACCTGGTGGTGCTCAGGGGACCATGTGAGATGCTAGAAATCGAAGCTGGTTGGTTGTTGCAAGGTACACCCGGCAGAGCAGAAACCAGCTTTCCCTGTTGTACCCCCTGCATTCCATGGACCACGAGAGCAACTTCCAACCCGAGTCCACCATGCCGATGGAGCCTCAGAGGAGCCCAGAGAAACCCCCACACCTTGCTGGCAGCGATCTTCACAATCTACACTCTGCAGCTGGTAAGATCTCCCCCAGCATATTAATCCAGTCTCCAGCCCACAGATTAATCCAGTCTCCAGCCCAGCTTGTCAGAAACCCAGCCTACAAGGACCCACCCTGCAGAGACCCGCCCTTCAGAGGAGAGTATTTCAAGCCCAGGAATTCTTGAGCCTAAGACACAGGTACACCCGGCAGAGCAGAAACCAGCTTTCCCCTTTGCAAGCGGCCGCGCAATTACCTCCAAATTACCATAAATATTCTACCCACCCCTCTGAGAGAGCCCCACAAAGTAATGAGAATATAGTGCCCGCATTGCAGAGCCTGGCAAGCTGCCCGATGCGTGTTCAATATGCCAAACCCAGTAACAAAAATGTCTATTTTCCTGACCCCAAAAGAGCCCTTAATACGGCAGCAGTAAAAAGGCAAACAAGCAATGCATGATAAAATTTCACGGCCATCCTAGGCTGCCAAAACAAAGAAGGACTAAAATGACTGTCTGTACTTTCAATACACGTACGCTGGCATCGGAAGCATATATTGAGGATCGGATGGTGCAAGCGCGAAAGTTCAAGTACGACATCATTGGTCTGACTGAGACAAGGAGGCGTCAGTCGCATCATGCTGTATTTGACACGGAGAAGAATTGTTCCTTGGAACATGCGACTAAAGAGGCGTCGGTGGCGTTGGTGTCCTTGTCAACACGAACATGGCTGTCAACAATGATTCATTTGAATGCCTAACAAACCAAATAGGATGATTATACTTGAGTAGATGTGGCCCACTGCCAGCAATTTCTATCTTCATTGTCTATGCACCAACATGCACATACAAAGAAGATGAAATTGAGAAATTCTACAAGGAATTGGAGGAGTTCTATAAAAAAAGATCACACCTTCTACAAGAACATAGTCGGTGATTTTAATGCCAAGATAGGACCAAGAAGATCGGCTGAAGAACTCCACATCGGGACCCATGGCCTAGAATGGAACGAACAGGGTGAGAGACTATCTGAGTTCATCATGTCCACCAAGACTATTCATGGGAACTCACAGTTTCAGAAGGCTGAAGCGAAACGTTGGACATGGGAATCTCCTGGCAGACAGTTCCACAATGAAATTGACCACATCATCTTCAATCGACAGTTTTTTCTGACCGATGTTGCTGTCGTCCACAAATTCCAAACAGGATCGGACCACCGTCTCCTTTGTGCAAAATTCTACTTCCCCAGAACGGGGAGAAAAAGCGGCAAAGTTTTGGAAGAGAACGACCATCAACTGGGAACTCTTTGGCACCATTGCAGCAACATGGGAAGATAACATCATTGACGACATCGATGAAGAATACAACCGATTGGTTCAGCACCTCCATGATTGTGTGAAGAATGCCGAGAGAGAGAAAGACACAAAAGGACGCTTGTCTTCAGAAAGTCTTGAGCTCATTCGCCAACGTGGCAAGGCACCGAGCCTCAGGAGACCAAATGCTAATGTCCAAGCTTGCTAAACAGTGCAGAGAAGTGATAAAAGCAGACCTCAAAGACAGAAGAGCAGAAATACTGGAAGATGCAGCAGAAGCCGGGAAAAGCATTCGCACTGCCCGCCTGTCCTTCGCCAAGTATAAGACCAAAATGACTGCCCTCCGATGCCCTGATGGATCTATCACATCTTCCAGAAAGGCAATGGAGAAGATTATCCAGGACTTCTACTCAAAATCTCTTTGATATTCACATCCACCTGCCCACATACCAAATTCCACAGGATGGATTTGTCATTCCCAACGTTCTCCCTTCTGAAATTCGCCATGCCATATTGTCGGTAAAGAAGGGAACAGCACCAGGCCCAAACAAAGTCATTACCGAACACATGGAAGAATCTGCCGTCGGTACTCATCAATACACTAGCTCGGCTCTTCACACGCTACCTATCCGAATGCAAGGTGCCCTCCAGTGGAAAACCAGCAGGGCAGTTCTACTGTTCAAGAAGGGAGACATTCACGACATCAGCAACTATCGCCCCATCTGCCTGTTGTCTGTCATCTACAAGCTGTTTACAGGAGTCATCCTGAACAGGATTAGCAGAACACTATATGAAGGACAACAATGCGAGCAAGCAGGTTTCCGGAAAGGATTCAGCACAATCGACCATATCCACACAGTAACCAAGCTCATTGAGGTTTGTAGGGAGTACAAGATGTTGCTCTGTCTCACATTCATTGATTTACAGAAAGCCTTTGATTCTGTGGAGACTGAAGCAGTCATCAAAGCCCTAGTCAAACAGGGCGTTCAAACCCAATACATCAAGATACTTCGTGAGCTGTATTACGGATTCACCACCAGGATCTCACCATTCTACAAAGAAGTGATCATTAATGTGGAAAAGAGGGGTTCGACAGGGTGATACCATCTCACCAAAACTCTTCAGCGCCACCCTCGAGAACATCATGAGATAATTAGAATGGGGAGGAATGGGAGTGAAGGTAGATGGTCGGCAACTACACCACCTCCGCTTCACTGATGACATTGTTTTAATAACACCAAACATTAGCCAAGTGGCACAAATACTGGCTGACTTTGACCGAGAATGTGGAAAGGTAGGTCTACAGCTGAATCTGAAGAAAACTATGTTCATAAGAAATGAACTAGTTCCTGAGACCCCATTCATTCTCAATGGAACAAACATCTCTGAATGCA
>JAJIBD010024681.1:0-25188 GCA_021461705.1 Cryptotis parvus | reverse complement strand
TTCGCCAACTATAAGACTAAGATTACTGCCCTCCGATGCCCTGATGGATCTATTACATCTTCCAGAAAGGTAATGGAGAAGATTATCCATTTCTTTCTCTCAGATCTCTTCAATAGTCATGTCCACCTGCCCACATACCGAATTCCACAGGATGGATATGTCATTCCCAATGTTCTCCTTTCTGAAATCTGATATGCCATTTCATCTGTAAAGAAGGGAACAGCTCCAGGCCCAGACAAAGTCAGACTCGAACACCTGAAGAATCTGCCATTAGTACTCATCAATACACTAGCTCGGCCCCTCACACGCTACCTGTCCGAATGCAAGGTGCCCTCCCAATGGAAAACCAGCAGGACTGTCCTACTGTTCAAGAAGGGAGACATTCACGACATTGGCACCTATCACCCCATCTGCCTGTTGTCTGTCATCTACAAGCTGTTTACATGAGTCATCCTGAACAGGATTGCCAGAACACTAGATGAAGGACAAACATGTGAGCAAACTGGCTTCAGGAAATGATTCAGTCCAATTGACCATATCCACACGGTAACCAAGATCACTGAGGTTTGTAGGGAGTACAAAATGCCACTGTCTCACATTCATTGATTTAAAGAAAGCCTTTGATTCTGTGGAGACTAAAGCAGTCATCAAAGCCCTAGCCAAACAGCGTGTTCAAAACCAATACATCAAGATCCTTCGTGAGCTGGATCACGGATTCACCACCAGGATCTCACCATTCTACAAGAAAGTGATCATTGATGTCAAAAGAGGGGGTTCGACAGGGGTGATACCTTTTCACCAAAACTTTTCAGCGCCACCTTCAAGAACATCATGCGACAATTAGAATGGGAAGGAATGGGAGTGAAGATACATGGTCGGCAACTACACCACCTCCTCTTCGCTGATGACATCGTTCTAATAACACCAAACATTTGCTATTGAATTTTATTGATTCCATTGTGTACCAAAGTTTCTTTATTCAGTCATCAGTTCTTGGGTACTGTGGTTATTTCCAGATTCTGGCTATTGTGAATAGCGCTGCTATGAAAATAAAAGTGCAGATGGTGTTTCTGCTGTGTGTTTTTGGTTTCCCAGGGTATATTCCCAGGAGTGATCTGGTGGGGTCAAATGGGAGCTAAATTTCTAGTCTTTGGAGAATGTCCATATTGCTTTCCATAATGTCTGTGCCAGTCGACATCCCCATCAACAATGGATGAGAGTCCCCTTTTCTCCCCTCATTCATGCCAGCATTTGTTGTCCTCGCTCTTTTGGATATGGGCCATCCTCTGTGGTGTGGGGGTGATATCTCATTGTTGTTTTAATTTGCATCTCTCTGTTGATTAGTGATGATGAGCAATTTTTTCATATGCCTTTTGGCCATTCGAATTTCTTCTTAGTCGACATTTCTGTTCATTTCTTCTCCCCGTTTTTGATGGCATTGGCTGTATTCTTTTTTGTAAAGTTATACCACTGCCTGATATATCCTGGATATTAAGCCCATAGGTATTGGGTGAATATTCTTTCCCAGTCTGTGGACTGTCTTTGTATCTTGGTCACTGTTTCTTTTGAGGTGAAGAAACTTTTTAGGTTCATGTAGTCCCATATGCTTATCCTTGCTTCTAGTTGCTTCATTAGTTCTCTTTCACCTTTGAAGATGCCTTTAGCTTCAATGTTGTGGAGGGTTTTTCCTATATTTTTTTCGAAAACATTTTATGGATTCAGGTCTGATATTGAGATCTTTAATCCATTTTGATCTGATTTTTGTGCATGGTGTTAGACAAAGTTCCAAATTCATTTTTTTACTTGTAGCTAGCTGCCCAGTTTTCCCAGCACCACTTGTTGAAGAGGATTTCCTTGCTCCATTTTGGACACTTTGCATCTTTATCAAAGATTAAATGATCCTGTGTTTGAGGTTGGGTTTCAGGATACTCAACTCTATTCCATAGACCCACAGGTCTGTTTTTATTCCAATACCATGCTGTTTTAATTACTACTGCCTTGTAGTACAGTTTGAAGTTGGGAAAGGTGATACCTCCCATCTTCTTTTTCCCAATATTTGCTTTCACTGTACTTGGGGGTTTATTTTCCATACAAATTTCAGGAGTGTTTGGTCAATTTCTTTGAAGAGTATCATGGATATTATTATAGGGACCTCATTGAACCTATATAAAGCTCTTGGGAGTATTACCATTTTGACAATGTTGGTTCTCCTGATCCATGAGCTGGTAACATGTTTCCATTTCCTGGTGCCCTCTTTTATTTTTTCAAGCAGGGTTTTATAGTTTTCTTTGTACAGGTCCTGTACTTTTTTTTGTTAAGCTGATTCATAGGTATTTGATTTTCTGTGGCACAATTGTGAAATGAATCATTTTCTTAATATCCCTTTCTTCTCTTTTAGCTATTTGTATATAGGAAAGCCACTGAGTTTTGGGTATTGATTTTATACCCTCTACTTACTATAAGTATCTATTGTTTCTAGGAGTTTTTGGCCAATTGTTTAGAGTTCTCTAGGTATAATATCATGTCATCTGCAAATAATGATAGCTTGACTCCTTCCTTGTCTATCTGGATGCCCTTAATGTCCTTTTTCTTCTCTGACTACTGTGGCAAGTAAGTTCATTTCTACATTGAAAAGAAGTGGTGAGAGTGAGCAACCTTGAGGAAGGCTTTCACTTTTTCCTTATTGAGGATGATACCTGCTGTGGGCTTTTGGTAGATGGTTTTGACTATATTGAGGAAGGTTCCTTCAATTCCCATTTTATGGAGGATTTTATTATGAACAGGTGCTGGGTCTTATCAAATGCTTTCTCTGCATCTATTGATATGATCATATGGCTTGTATTTTTTTCTCTTATTGATATGGCGTATTATGTTGATTGATTTGCAGATGTTGAACCATCCTTATAATCCTGGGATGAATCCTTTTTTGGTCATGATGTATAATCTTTTTGATGAGTCTTTGGATTCTGATTGTTAGTATTTTGTTGAAGATTTTAGCATCTGTGTTCATCAAAAAGATTGGTCATTAATTTTCTTTTTTTTGTGTTGTCTCTGCCAGCTTTGGGTATCAGAATGACATGCGCCTTATAGAAGCTGCTTGGGAGTGTTTGTTTTTTCTTTTCCTGGAAAAGCTTGAAAAAAGACTGGCAGTAGGTTATTCTTAAAACTTTGGAAAAATTCACTGGTGAATCCATCTAGACCTGGACCTTTGTGTTTGGGCAGACCTTTAACTACTATTTCAATTTTCTTTATGGTAATAGGCTAATTCAGGTTTTGCAGGTCTTCTTGCTTCAGCTGTGGGATTTAATAGGACTTCAGTAATTTATCGATTTCTTCTAAGGTTGTCATGCTTCATGGCATACAGACTCTCAAAGAAATCACTGATGATCTTTTAGATTTCTGTGGTTTCTTTTTTGATGTTTCCATTTTTATTTCTGATTCTGTTATTTGGTTTCTCTCTTTCCATTTCCTTACAATTTTTGCAAGTGGTTTGTCGTCTTGTTTATTTTTCAAAGAACGAGCTTTAGGTTTCATTAATCCTTTAGATTATTTATTGGGTTTCCAGCTCATTGATCCCCTCTCGAAGTTTTATTATTTCCTTCTTTCTTTCCTGGGTTGTGCTCCTTTGTTTGGTCTTTTTCTAATATTTTCAGCTGTGAAGTTAGGTTATAGAAGCTATTTGGGAATGTTTCTGTTTCTTCTATTTCCTGAAAGAGCTTGAAAAGGACTGATAGTAGGTCCTCTTTAAAGGTTGGGAAGAATTCACTAGTGAAACCATCTGGACCTGTACTTTTGTATCTGGGCAAACTTTTAATTACCGTTTCAATTTTTCAATGGTGATAGGTTTACTCAGGTATTGCAGGTCTTCTTGTTTCAGTTATGGAGGTTATAGGATTTCAGGAACTTATCCATTTCTTCCCAGTTCTCACATTTGTGGCATACAGACTGTCAAAATAATCTGATGATCTTTCGGATTTCTGTGGTTTCTGTTATGATGTCCCCCTTTTCTTTTCTGGATTCTATTTATTGGGTTCTCTCTTTCCCTTTCCTGACAAGTCTTGCAGGTGGTTTGTCGAGCTTGTTTATTTTTTTCAAATAACTAGCTCTTGGTTTCATTAATCTTTTGGGTTGTTTTTTGGGTTTCCAACTCATTGATTTCTCCTCTAACTTTTACTATTTCCTTTCTTCTGTCTGGTTGGGCTGATTTTGTTGGTTTTTTTTCTAATATTTTGAGCTGTGAGGTCAGGTTATTTATGTGGGCCCTTTCTTTTCTTAATTATTAAGAAATGGCCTTTACTGTCCCTTCTGACCTTTTTCAGTCTGAAGTCTATGTTGTCATATACTAGTATGGGCACCCCAGCCATTTTAGAGGAGTTGTTTGCTTGAAGAATTGTTATCAAGCCTTTAACTTTGAGTCTTTGTTTGCTCTGATTGTTCAAATGCATTTCTTTAGGCAGCAGAATGTTGGATTCAGTTTTTTAATCCATTTTATCACTCTGTATCTCTTAATTGGTGCATTTAGGCCATTGACATGAGAGAGATTATTGTCCTGGGATTTTGTGCCATCTTCCTGAATAAGGTTGTTGTGTTTTGGGGGGTTTGTCTTTTCTTATAGTAGTCCCTTCAGTTATTTTAAAGTTGGTTTTGAGTCTATGAAGTTCCTGAGCAGTTGTATGTCTAGGAAGTTGTGTATCTTTCCTTCAAATCTGAACGTGAGTCTAGTAGGGTAAATTATTCTTGGTGAAACTTTCATTTCATTGAGCCTTTCCTGACATCCCACCATTGTCTTCGGGCTTGGAGTGCTTCATATGAAAAGTCTTCTGTGAATCTTAGGGATGCTCCTTTGTATGTTATTTCCTTCTTTGATCTTGCTGCTTACAGTATTCTATCTCTATCTATAGGTTTTGTCATTCTAATTAGGACATGTATTGGAGTATTCTTATTTGGATTTCTTTTAGCTTGTATCCTTCATGCCTCCTGAATCTAGGAACATGCAATATTCAATTCCAGGAACTTCTTAGCAATGATGGCTTTGACAGTTGCTTCTTTATCAGGATTTTTTTCATGCCCCTCTGGGACCCCAATGATCCTTATGTTGTTCCTTTTGTCTTCATCCCGCTTATCTCTTGTTGTCTGTTCATTAGTTGTGAGTCTTTTTTTTCCAACTCCTGATGTTGTTTAGAGAGTCTCTGCATCTAATCTTTGAGATAACTAATTCTTTCTTCAGCAGTTGTAACTCTGCTATGGAGGCCATCTAGTGAATTTTCATTTCACCTATCACATTTTTTTTTGTTTTTTTTTGGGGGTCACACCCAGCAATACTCAGGGGTTTCTCCTGGCTCTGCATTCAGGAATTACTCCTGGCGGTGCTTGGGTGACCATATGGGATGCCGATGCGGGGGATTGAACACGGGCCACACAGGCTGGCCACGTGCAAGGGCAAATGCCCTACCTGCTGGGCTATTGCTCCGGCCCCAACTATCACATTTTTTTTCTTTTTGGGTCACACTCGGCTATGCTCAGGAGTTCCTAATGGCTCAGCACTCAGGAATTACTCCTGGAGGTGCCTGGGACCATATCGTATGCCAGGGATCGAACCCAGGCCTGCACAGGCCGGCCGCGTTCAAGGCAAATGCCCTACCAGCTGGGCTATCGCTCCGGTCCCACCTATCACATTTTTAATATCTGTCATTTCTCTTTGTATTTTCATTTGTATTTTATTCATTTCTGCTCTCATTTCCTCTTGTGTTTTATTGACTCTGTGCTCCATTGCTTCTTTGAGCTCCTTATGCATTCTTGACAATTCCTTGCAAAATTCCTTCTTAGGAAGGTTATAAAGCTCATCGTAATTGCTTGGCTCAACTTGGTTAGTGGCTTTAGTCATAGAGCTTTGGTGGAATTCTTCATTGCTTCACCATTACTACCTTGACATTTGCAAATTTTGTGCTCTTGTGTGGATATGATGTACAGTTAGGGATGTTTAGGCTGCTTGTGGAGTTTTTGCGGCATGTAAGGAATGTTGAATGCTATGTTACTGGATCCCTCTTGTAGATTTTTTGTTGAGTAGGTTCTTTGCGTGCTAGCGCATCCACACGGTTTTGAAATTTGGGGTGTAAGAGGTGGCAGGGCCGGAGTTGGAAGGCCACAGGGCCAGTTCCTTCCTTTCCCACTAGATGTCCTGCTTCTCTCTCTGAACTTCCCCAGGCTTCTGGATGGAACTGTCATGTGGAGCTATCCCAAATGCACCCTTCATTAGTGCATATTTCCACCAGGATTGTCCCAGTTTCCCCTCCTGCTACCCTCTCTCAGGCAGGACTGCCTCTCCTTTTCTTCTTTCTTTCTCCCTTCCTTCCTTCCATCCTTCCTTCCTTCCTACCTTTTTCTTCTTCCTTCCTTCCTTCCTTCCTTCCTTCCTTCCTTCCTTCCTTCCTTCCTTCCTTCCTTCCTTCCTTCCTTCCTTCCTTCCTTCCTTCCTTCCTTCCTTCCCTTCCTTCCTTCCTTCCATCCATTCCTTCCTTCCTTTCCTTCCTCCCTTCCTTCCTCCCCCTTCCTCCCTTCCCTCCTTTCCTTTCCTCCCTCCCTTCCTTCCTCCCTCTCCTTCCTTCCTTCCTCCTCCCTTCCTTCCTTCCTTCTTCCTCCCTCCCTTTCCTTCCTTCCCTTCCCTCCTCCCTTCCTTTCCTCCCTCCCTCCCTCCCTCCCCCTCCTTCCCTTCCTTCCTTCTTTCCTTCCTTCCTTCCTTCCTTCCTTCCTTCCTTCCTTCCTTCCTTCCTTCCTTCCTTCCTTCCTTCCTTCCTTCCTTCCTTCCTTCCTTCCTTCCTTCCTTTCTTTCTTTCTTTCTTTTTCTTTCTTTCTGACACCCAGCAATCCACAGCACTTTCTCCTGGTGTGCTCAGAGGTTACTCCTGGTGGGCTCTGGAAACCATATGGGTGCCAAATATAGAACAGACAAACGGTGTGTGAAAGGCAGGCATTCTACCCATTGGATGATGTCATTGGTCTTTATACTATTTCCGAAGACACTTAGTGTCACATTTTTTTGTATTAAAATAACTAAATGTTGGCTATTTTAGGAAGAAATGAAACAGACTCAAAAGTAAATAGTAGTAAAAAAATTCTGTGAGCTCTTCTTGTCTTGAACTTTTGAAAATGCTGCAAAGAAAGTTTCCCTTCTGCTGCCCTTCCCTTAAAAGTCAGCATAAAAGGACGCTTGAGTTTTAACCATGTCTTTGTTTAGGTTTATGAATGTATAGGAGTATGGCCTGGGAAAGAAATTCCAAAGTGAATTTTGTTCAATGTTGGTACAATTGGTCTGAAACTTGCCTTTTCTAGGAATATACTTTATCTTTCTTTTTTATATAAACCTTTCTTGTAATCATGCAGGCAAGATGGGATTGTGAGTCTACCAGCTATTGCTAATAATGCTCTTTGTTTCTCTGACATCTTGTTTCTAAGATGGCATCTCCTGCCTCCTGCAGGAGTCACTGGAGCTTAATGTTCATGGTTGAAGTTTAGCAAGCTTGTTGGGTTTATTCTGCTGTGGCAAGCTGATCATGGACTGGGAAATTTTGGCATAATTCCCTGCAACTGCCAGAGTTTTCTGTACCCTCAGGGCTGTTCATCTTCTCCCATTTATGCTGGTTTCCTCTCAGGGTGTCTTCCTACTCTTCCCAGGTAGGGTCTCTGAAACAGCTTCTAGATTATGTGTTTTGCCATAGTGTGGCAACATCTGTGTGCATTAAGTAGGAAAATATCCCTCAGCACACTTGTATCACTTGTCTTGTTCATCGATTTGCTTGAGCGGGCGCCAGTAATTTCTCCATTCATTGGGAATGAGGTCCATTATTGTTACTGTTTTTGGCATATCAAATACACCACTGGTAGCTTGCCAGGCTCTGCCTTGGCTCTGGGTTCATCCCAGGGGGCCCAGTTTTTTTTTTCTATGCAGACCTTCAGCATCCATCCAGGGCCCACGGGGCACAGCCCTGGGATTAGACAAGCCTGTCTCCTGTCTGACACCTGCTGATGCAGTCAGGAAACACAGCCACACCTGCAACACCTTGAGGGGCAGGTCCCTCAGCTCAAACTTGCCAAAATTTCTTTTCCAACCATTTGGTCTTCTTTCGTTGGTGGAAAAAATGAGCAGCATGAATATTGCTTATCCATCCATCCATCCATCCATCCATCCATCCCATCCATCCATCCATCCATCCATCCATCCGCCCGCCATCCATCCGTCCGCCTCGTCTCGCTCGTCCGTCCGCCCGTCCGTCCGTCCGTCCGTCCGTCCGCTCCATCAATCTGTCCCGTCTGTCTGTCCGCCCATCTGTCGGTTCTGTCCGTCCTTCCATCCATCCATCCTGTCTGTCTGTCTATCTATCTATCTAATCTATATAGAGAGCTACCCTGAAGTAAGAAAAAATTGTGGACCTTTTACTTGAAAGTTTGAAACTAGCTCATCTCGCTATCATCACATTTCACACTATTGAAAACCATGGAAACGATAAGAAACATATCAACAGTTCCCAAAATAATGGTCAGTGAAAGGGAAATGTTATCTGAAACAACCTAATTGCTCGTAGTACTCTGGAAGGTGATTAGTTTTGGGAGTTGACCGTTTTTCTTTAAGATAATATGTTTAACCAGTTAATAGTACTGGATACTTTACCATATGAATTTTCTCATAAGGAAAGTTCCCCACGATCAGGGGCTAGGACACAGCTACAACTAAAGGGACAAAGGGACAAATATGTCAGGAGAAGGGACATAGCCCCCTAAGCAATTCTACTGGTCATATTTTCCACTTTCATTCTCCTTTACTAAACTTATTTCAAATATTTTCTTGTGTTGCATATTATGTGATAAGCTTTTTTGATTTTTGTAAATGCAAGACTTTGTAGAAGTTTTGGGGGATGACGTTACAATCTTTATGTGCTGTCAAAGGGTATGATTAAGTCCTCCAGGCTTTGGTTTTTGTTGTAAATAGGAAAAAATCTTAATGTTCTCTAAGCAAAATCTATTGCTAAGAAAATATTTTAAACTAAAATGTCAGATTTCACTGCTAATGGAGTTTTTTACTCCAAGATTTAGCTAGAAATTGTTAATGTATGTCAAAACTCCCCTTTGTCCTTCTTAGTCTGGAAGAGAGCTTAATCTTTTGGATAAGTTAAAAAGCTTATCTATTGGTTACATTGTGATTAAGTTGGAGGGCTTTGCAACTGATTAGTGAGCACATAAAAATTTACAAATCTCTCCGTCAAAATTTCCTATTAGTAAAATATATTAATTAAAAATAAATGATATAAGAGTATCACAGCTAACCTTAAAATATATTTTATGTAGGATTATGCCTCAAGCTAATGTAAATTATAAATTAAGATATAATGAGGAATAACTCAATAGTTTTTAAAGACAGGTCATTTGGAATAATTTTGGTTAATGAACAATTTGGAAACATGCTCATCTCTAAAGTCATAATCTTTGGTATAGCACCTTCATATTATCTGTGTTTATTAATCCAAATTATTCATATATCTAAATAAGTAAATTAACTTACTTGGTTTGACAGACTTTCATGGTCACTGTGGAGATGTTAGATACTTGTGCAAATACGAACAATGTCAGCGTGTCAGGTAAATTTCCAGTCCCAGCCAAGTTGCAGTGATACAAAAAATGCTCTTTTTTCTTGCAGCTGTATTTCATTGTTTATGTATACCACAAGTTCTTTTGCATTCATTTATTATTGCTATTTGGGTCATCTCAGTATCCTGGCAATATTACTTGTGCAATGACTATAAATGTAAACATAGCTTTTTTAAAATGAATGTATTTTGTGTTCTTGGGATAGATGCTAAAACTAGAAGCATCTTGGGATAGATGCTAAAAATAGAAGTTTTATGGAAGTTCTTTTGGAGGGCACCACACCCGTGTCGCCACAAAACCAGCTCAGGGTTTACCCTGACTCTGCACTCAGGTGCCCCCGAAACAAGCACAGGGTTACTCCTGCTGCCCTCCAAAACCAGTCACTATCACTATCACTATCTTCCCGTTCATCATCTATTTGCTAGAGCGGGCACCAGTAATATCTCCATATGTCCTGTCTCATGCTAGTAGAACCCAAAGGCATCCGCTTGCTCCAGGAACATAAAGAGACTTAAACCATTATATTAGGTCATGGGAATAACCTAATATAAATGCTACTGGTATTTGGCATATCAAATACGACACGAGCAGCTTGCAGGGCTTGCCATGCAGGTGGCATACTTTTGTAGTCATCTCTAAATAAAGCGTTTATTGATGAACCGCACAGCCGCTAGCGGCCGCACGAGCCGGGCTGTGATAGTCTGATCTGCTGGGTGGAGCTGTGACGAGAGGGAAGTCCAGATGTGGAAAATGGAGGCCCCCCATGGAGTAGGGGGTTCGTCTGGCTTGTTGTGAGGTTCTGCTGGGGTGGCAGACCAGGGCTAGAACCCGCCATGCCTCCCGGGTGCCTCATGAGCGGCTGGGCACAGGGAGAGCAAGTAGCAGCTCTGCCCCATGTCTGAGAGTCTCTGGAGTCCCTGTCTCCAAAACCAGTACAGGCTTTATTCTTGCCTCAGCAGTCAGAAAACACTTCTGGTGCTCAGGGGAACATACAGGATGTCAGGGTTTATTCCCTATTGGCAGAGTGCAAGGCACAATCGTTACCTACGGTACTATCACTCTGGCCCCTATGTGCAAGTTATGGTTTTCTTTTGCTGTCAGGTGGGAGCTTCCAAGTGGATCTCAGCAGGCATTTGGGGTCACTTATAATAAAGTATCAGACAACCCTGCTGGTGGGTCAGTGCAGGGGTCTGAGGATGGGGTGCTGCTGGGGCACTGCAGTGCAATGGCAATGCCTGTGCCAGGGATTAACCAGCTCACTCCAGCAGTACTTGGAGAGCCACAGGGGTCCCACCCAGTGGTGGTCAAGTCTTAGGACTTCACCTGCCCATTCTGCTATCTCCTGTCTCTTTATTATTCATGCTTTAGGAAGTCTGCATCCTGATTTCCATAGAGATGGAATCAGATACCACTCCCAGCAACAGTGAAAGAGATTTTCCTTTTCACCTCAACTTCACCAACCCTGTTTGCTTCCCAAAAAGACATTAAAAATAAATTCCACATCGGGGGCTGGAGATATAGCACAGCGGGTAGGGCGTTTACTTTGCACACAGCTGGCCCGGTTCCATCCCCGGCATCCCATATGATCCCCAGAGCACTGCCAGGAGTAATTCTTGAGTGAAGAGCCAGGAGTAACCCCTGATCATTGCTGGATGTGACCCAAAAAGAAAAAAAATCCACGTCGGATCTTCTGTCTGCTTCTCTGCCAGGTGACGCTACCTCCAGCTGACATCACTGGCCTCGTCCAGAATGGAAGGCAGAGCCCTTTCCTTTCGGGTTAGCTTTCAGAAGCCACCTCATCCACCCTGCAGCAGATAAATGGGCTACACAACTTCTGAAGTGACAGATTTATTCAACAAATTATACACTGCTCACAGTTATTCTTACTGTAGTTTGGTGAAAACGGGCATGGAAGAAAGAGGCAACCTCAACTCAAACTCTCAGCATATTCCAGGGGTTGTAACTACAACGACTCACCCCAGCACAAGAGCACTAAAAACTGACGGGAGAAACAGGTAGAAATCGACCAAGCTCAATGAGTGAAAACAGTATAACTGAAGACCAACAAATTCTGTAAATCCTCAATGTCTTCAGTGACACTATTGTGAGGATGTTCAATGACTTCAAACAAACAATCACACAGGTATTCAACAAAATGCAAGAAGAGCTGAAATGAAAAACTCCAACAATTTGAAATGACAGAAATATAAAAATATCAATAGAAGCTCTGAAAAAGAGAATATCAGAATCTGAACAAAAGATTCAGGGTGTCCAAGATAAGTAGGAAAACAGCAGAAGGTGGGAATAGTCAAAAAGGAATGAACAGCAAACCAGAGAACTGTGGGATGGGCTCACAAGGAATAACGTAAGAATCATCAGAGTCCCTGAAGAATAGGAAGGCAAATGTTATGAGGAAACAATAATTAAACGAATTAAAAATTGATAATAATTTTCTTTACTTAAGGTCATGCCGGTGATGCTCAGGGCTGTGCACGGGGGACCATACGGGATGCCGGGATTGAACCTGGGTGGGCCACATGCAAGGCAAATGCCCTACTGCTATGCTATTGCTCTGGTCCCGATAATAATTTTGTAGAGTTGAGGTAATAATAATTTTGTAGATTATAGGTACCAAGATTCAAGGTGCCCAAAGCCTTTCAGTGAAAGTAGTCAACTAGGAAAGTTCCAAGACACATTTTACTCAAAATGACAAAATCCAGAGAAAGAATACTAAAAGCAGAAGATCAGAAAAGGAGCATGCATGCAATGAAAAGTCCGTTAATGTATAGCAGATACATCAAATAAAACTCTAGGAGACAGGACAGTATGGGAAGAAACAGTACTAAAACTTGGTGAAATGAACACTTCGCCAAAAATACTTTATCCAGCTCGATTACTATTCAGATTTGAAGGAATGATAGAGTTTCATGGACCAATAAAAGATGAGGAAATTCATGCCTTAAAACCAGTTTTGCAAAAAGCATTTAAAAAGCTTCTCTAAAGGACAGGACAAACTCCCCCAATATGTGGTATCGAATATGGTACTAACAGTGAGAATGGTTGCCATTTATTAGGGACTACGTATGAACACTACATTGTTTCTTAAAGGTTGCCATTTATTTATTAAAAATACACAATTTTACTACTAGCATGTTAAGAGATTTCATACATTTTCAATAATGTAGTAATAATGTATATATTTATACATTTATATTAATGTAACCAATGTAGACAGGATATTTTTTATTTGGCTAAAATATCTTATTTATATTGGTTAAAATTACCAATCAGTCATCACAAATTAATTTTTATTGATTTTTTCTGATAATTCTATGTGCCATTCCTGTAAGATTTTTTTAGCAACTAATATGACATAAATTTGTTTTATGCTTCTGGGGAGGGGGGCAGACTAAAGTGTGAGGGGACCCGAGACATTGGTGGAGGGGGAAGCACTGGTAGTGAGATTGGTGCTGTAACATTGTAGTCTGAAATAACTAGTATAAACACATTTGTAAAGAAATATTAATTCAAAACAAATAAAAATAAACCTATTTCAAAAAAAAATGTTTTCGCAGAATGGTTTTTGCTAGATGGGATAGTGACCAACTCACAAATCACTTAGCAAAGTTGATTAGGTCTTTGTGCTAGATAAATAAAAACTGTGAAACGAATCTGCAATTTGAATCCCTTCATCTCTAGTGCTCTATCTATGTTAAAATATATGAACACTACATAATCTCTTAAAGATCATGGGTAAGAAATACATTCCAGACTCTTAAAAACTCCAGTTCCATTATATCCTCAAGATTTTCTCTTGTGTGCACTATTTATTTAGTTTTGGATGCCAGATTAGTAATCTTTTCCTAACTAGTCTTTAAACAAAGCTTAGAGAGCACACAGGTTAACACCTAACAAACAAAATGCTTTATACAATGAAGAGATAAAGCAAATCCTGAGCTGATACTCTGGAATTGCTTGCACACTTTTAAGTGATTTTTTAAACTACTATGCTTATATACGTTTTTGGTATTTTCTTTCAAGTTCTCTTTACCTGCACCTCCTTTCTTTACTCATTTCTCTTTTCTCTTTTCCCATCTGAAATGTTTATGGTCTCAAAAGTAATTACTTCTAGAAGGAAGTTTTCATGGATGCTAAATGCTACCTCATAGAAGCCATGAGCATAGAATCTGCTAGCATTTAGAGTGGTATAATATATATGCAAGGTTGAATCAAGTGGGAGAGAAGGTTAATCATTTTTTAAAACTGGCAGTGTTGCTGGAGGTGGATTAATATGCTTTTTAAGTCCCTTATGTGCTGTAACGCTCTTTGATCACAATCAATATGTTCCTGGTTTAGATTTTGAATTAAAGGTGTCTCCTGTGGTAAGCTGGAATAGTTCCCTTAATCTCTCTGGTCATATTAGGTAATATTTTTCTCCTTTAAATGCACGATCTATGTTAAAGGGAGTGTTGACTGTACCAGATTCTAACTTAGGAACTCAGAAGATGAAAGCATCGTTTTTCTGATAATTAATATTAACTCTTCATTGCAAATATTATACTTTATCAGTAAAATGTGGCAGTTCTAAAAATAGTAGAATAGTTTCACGTGCCTGTGGAGCCTATGAGTTCTTGAACTGCGAGCTAGCTTCTTGGCAAAGCAGGTTTTGTACTCACACCAAAGAACAGAATGTGAAGTTGGCACCAGCCAGCATCTCCAGTGCACAGGGTATCCCGATTTAAATTTGACAACCAGAATATTTTACCACTTGAAATTATTGTCATCTGGTTTTCTTCAGTTTCTTCTTTGCGAATGAAAAATTTGAAAGTGTGTTAATAAAATGGACCACAGCTTCCCACTACTCCAGGTGCTCTTATGACCCAGGGACAGCTCAAATAGTAATGTGGCTGCTCACTCACTAAATGGACCTTATATCTTCCTAAGTGTAACCAGACCAAAGGTAAGATAGACATCGATTTAAATCTGCAGTAAACAAATCTGAGAAGGATGTTTCTTTCAGTTTCCAGTATTATTTTTCTCAACTAGTAATTTTCCTAGCTCCAAAGAACTAAGCTCTGTCTTCTTTTTATGCATTTGATGTTTTATAATGATAGTCCTTATCTCTTTTTAAAATGTTATTTTCATTATTAAAAAATTCTATGTAATTGCATATAGTCTTATATTAGATTCAGTTCTACCGCATAATGACTGTACATATTGAAAAAGGGTTAAAACTTTAAGTCTGAGTAACATCAGCGCACAAGTTATAATTATTTTTCTTGTGAAAAAATCTTCTAAGATTTATTTTCTGAGCATATTTTGAATACACGCAGTGCTGTAAAACTAAGCCAATATATTCCTACATTTGCTTATTTCATAACTGAAATTTTATTTTTTTAATTAACTTCTTTTTAATGCTGTCGATGCCTTGCTCCCCTTCTGTCATGCTTTTTTAATTCTGGTGAGGAAACTAGCATTAAACACTGGAATATGCCTGGTTTCTATGCACAAATACAGATAATAATATGAATGCAATTGCAGATAAAGATTAAAGTGTGAAGTTCTGAATTAGTGAAGCATGACAAAAAGTGCTATTTAAAGTTATATAGAGAAGACTGAATTTGATGCAATCAGAAATAGAGTTTCTAAAACTTTTATAGTAAAGTCTTTTTCTTAAAAAAAGAACATATCTGTCAGTTGAATATGAAAATTGTTAACAGAGCAACTGTGTGTATGAGGTCTGGGGAGAACTCTAGCTTTGCAAACCCTTGATCTTCATTTTTAAATGCATATTCAGGTATACTAGAAATTAATGTAGGAAGAAAAGGATAATCTAAAGTAATTTCAATTAAAGATTCAGAAAATATTGTCACTATGTCTCATTATTCTCTGAGACAACCTTGGTTGATATATAAAAAGCTGTATACATGGGAAGACATAAACGAGAAAAAGCCCCAGAGAAACTGAAAACATATTGTGAGAGATAAACAAATGAGTTATTAAAATGGGACAGAGATATGTTATTAATAATCCTGCTTAAAATTAGGTCTTGAATGTAATGGAGCTTTCAGGGGAGGAAAAGTCAAGGACATCTGAGACAGATGTGCATACTGAACATAGCATGTTTTAGAAAAATCTGAAAAAAAAAGCATTGTCTTTTTTTTTGCTAGAAGATAGGGTTCTTGGTTTTCCTATCACAGCGTGTTAACGAATGACTGGAAATAAACTGCCAAAGTTAGAATGTAATAATAGTACAGAGTGTCATACATCCTATGAAGAAAGTTATGCTTTTTTGTTTGTTTTGTTTTTTTTGCAAAAATTAATTAATCAGCATTTTACTGAATATTTTGTATTTTATTTTTATGTTAAAATCTGTTCTTCCTTTCTTGCAAAGTAAGTATTTTGTTTTTCAACTTAAATACTATTCTTTCTTTGCAAAAGTAATTTCCTCAGGTAAAAAATGTGTCATCCATTTAGTTTCAGGAAGTTTCACCTTAAATTTATATGTAATATGCAAAATTTTAATAATTTTGAAGTTTGGGTGTTGGAAGTGACTGCTTATATTTGTGGAAATTATTGTAATCATTGCAAATATCTCATATAATTTTTAGAACTAGAATGCATTTTATTATAATTATCTCTATAGATGAAGCAAATTTAGATTCATTGATAATAATAGCTTGACTAAATGAAGCTTTATCTTCACAGATTCTTATTCAACAGGTATGAAGAAATGCACAAAACTAGGATACTCAGGCTATTATATTATGTTACCAGTTTTAGAAATCACATTTCTACCAGGAGTAGAGAGATGTTGAAGATTTCGTAGACAGAGATTGTTCATAGACTCTTGGTAATTCAGATTCTGTAGGTTGATGAAACTTTTATCATTTAGAAGAGATTTCAGATGGCCAAATGAAGTTATTTTTTATTAAATGATTCTTTTGTTCACTCAATCATTTATTCATCTATTCACTGAACAAATATTTTCAAACATGAAAATTGTAGTGGCACATAAATATATTAATAAATAAATAAGTTCCTTCCGTTAGAGCTGGAGTCATATATAAGTAATAGATAAGAAGGAAGTTATAATAGCATTTCCACATACTAAGTAGAAATGGATGTATTAGAAGTTTGTAATAAGTCCATGTCAAGAAATAGCAAGGAGATAGCTCTGTAAACCAGAAAGAGGAGTTTTATAGGAAATCAACTCTGATGGCACCTTGATCATAGAATTTGAGTCTCAATAAGAGTGAAAAGAAATTAATTTTATTGAGACCATTCTGTCTATGGGAATCCATACAGGGTAACATAGACATCATCACTTGATCACTTGACATCCTGTCATTGATTTGCTAAAGTGGGCGCCAGTAATATTTCCATTTGACTCTATCATGTTCCAGTGTAGCCCAATGGCACCTGCTTGCTTCAGGAATACAAAGAGCCTCAAACCATTCATTCAGGGTCTTGACAAAGAAGTCTGACCATCTTGTAGGTGGGCAGCCAAGTAATCTTTTGACATTCCATGGGATCCAGTTAGTAACGGCTCTAGTCCAGCGGTTGTCTCCAAATCGCATTACATGTCCAGCCCATCTGATTTTCGATGCCTTGGCAAACGATTCAGCATCCCTAACTCTGGAACAGCGACAGAGGTCAGAGTTCCATATTCCTTCTTTCACTTGAGTGGGGGCATAGCTCTTTTGATTCCTCTTTGGGAGACCCGAATAGCATTCTCATCCTGCTTTCATAGGGCCCCAGGTCTCTGAGGCGTATGTTAATGCAGGGAGAATGCTGGAGTTGAAGAGTTGTGCCTGAAGCCGGTGGTTCTTTGTCTTTTTAGCTATTTCTTCGACGCTTTGAAGAAATTCCATGCCGCTCTCTTCCTCCTGTGCAGCTCAGGTTCTAGGTCATTCATCATGTTGACTTCTCGACCTAGGTACACATAACTGCTGCATTCAGAGATGTTTGTTCCATTGAGAGTGAATGTGGCCTCTGTAACTATTTCATTTTTTATGAACATAGTTTTGCTGAGATTCAGCTGTAGACCTATCTTTCCACATACTTGGTCAAAGTCAGCCAGCATTTGTGCCGCTTGGCTAATGTTTGGTGTTATTGAATGATGCCATCACCAAAGCAGAGGTGGTTTACTTGCTGACTGTCTATCTTCACTCCCATCCTTCCCATTCTAATTGTTGCATGGTGTTCTTGAGGGTGGCGCTGAAGAGTTTTGGTGAAATGGTTTCACCCTGCCCAACCCCTCTTTTGACATTGATGATCACTTCTTTGTATAATGGTGAGATCTTTGTGGTGAATCCTTAATTCTGCTCACCAAGAATCTTGAAGTATTGGGTTTGAACACCCTGTTTGGCTAGGGCTTTGATGACTGCTTCAGTCTCCACAGAATCAAAGGCTTTCTTTAAATCAATGAACGTGAGACTGAGCGGCATCCTGAACTCCCTACAAACCTCAATGAGCTTGGTTACTGTGTGGATATGGTCGATTGTGCTGAATCCCTTTCGCATGGTTGCCCTTCATCTAGTGTTCTGCCAATCCTCTTCAGGATGACTCGTGTGGAACAGCTTGTAGATGATGCCAGACAACAGGCAGATGGGGTGATAGTTGCCAATGTTGTGGCTGTCTCCCTTCTTGAACATTAGAACTGTTCTGCTGGTTTTCCATTGGGAGGGCACCTTGCATTCAGACAGGTAGTGTATGAAGAGTCGAGCCAGTGTATTGATGAGCACTGATGGCAGATTCTTCAGGTGTTCACGTCTGATTTTGTCTGGGACTGGTGCTGTTCCCTTCTTTACCAATGAAATGGCATGTTGGATTTCAGAAGGGAGAATGTTGAGTACCGACATGTCCATCCTGTGGAATTTGGTATATGGGCAGGTGAACATGGCTATAAAAGAGATATGAGTAGAATTCAGTGGGTAAACTTCTCCATTGCCTTTCTGGAAGTTGTGATAGATCCATCAGGGCGATGGAGGGCAGTCCTCTGTGGTCTTATAGTTGGCAGGACAGGCGGGCGTTGCGAATACTTTTCCGGCTACTGCTGCATCTTCCAGTATTTCTACTCTTCTCTCTCTTTGAAGTCTTCCCTTATCGCTTCTCTGCACTGCTTTGCAAGCTTGGATGTTAGCATTTGGTCACCTGAGGGCTCACGCTTTGTCACGTTGGTGAATGAGGCTCGAGAGTTTTTGAAGACAGGCATCCTTTGTGTTTTTTTTCTCTTGGCATTCTTCAGACAATCATGAGGTGCTGAACCATTGGCTGCATTCTTCTTTTGATGCCATCAATGATGGTATCTTCCCAATGTTGCGTTAGTGGTGACAAAATAGACATCATGCTCTTTGAAATGTAAGTGCAACCAAGATCCCAGGTGCATGATTGCTACTTGATTAGTTTGATAGAATCCGGCATCCTGGAATTAACTTCATTTGCTTTGTTAAATAAAAATAAAAGAGAAGAGAAAGTTGAAAAAACAATTTTACAATTGAGGATTTGTGGTGGCATTAGAAATATTTATAAAAACTGCTATGGCAGAGTAAAGGGAGAAAAAGTTCTGAAAAAAAATATTTTAGCTCTTCTGTGTAAGTAGTATGACAAATAGTAATGACTGAAAGATACACCTCCAAAATAATTGTTTTCCCAGTAACTGTAGGAAATCATCTGCCAAATTTTCCTGCTTCTATGAAGGAAACTCTACAGCTTAAAGATTATTATAGTTCACTTAAGCACTAATTTTTTATGCTATCATAAATTTATATTATCATAGATTTCAAAACCAAATTTATATTTTCCATTTTGTTATTTGTTATTATAAGGATAGTTTTTGCCATTTCAAAAAGAAATCATTAATAATATTCAGTAACATTGAAATGTGAAGACATGGTTTTGACCCATTTCTCTTAGGCTTAAAATGATATTTTAATTATAATTGGATTGTAGGAAGTTAAAATTTGCTACCTCACTTACTTTTCTAAAAACCGCTTCTACTTTGCTTCAATTTATCATTCCTGAAAAATAGTCTTGGGAGTTCAAGAAGAACATGGTCTCTGACAGCCTGATATCATTATGGAAGTTGCTGAATAAGCAACACCTCTTCCCCTGCCTGGAATTCAACTGGGATGAAAACTGGGGTAAAATTTAGATTTTAGGAAATCACTTGGATTATCTTCTACTTATATTAGCTAATCAAAATCACATTTTCAATCTCATTTTATTCTGGGGGTGAGTATATTTACTTTAAAAAAGGAGTTCTTTCAAAAGGAAAGGTCTCTCTTCTCTTTGAGTATGTTTCCAGCACTGGGTTTGGTGCCCCGGGCTGACCCAATCTAGGGTCTCCATTATTAATATCTGTATTATATCTACTGGGCGGGGTCTCTTTTGTTTCTTAGCAGAAACAATCATACTGCGCTTTCATGTTACTTTTTCTTTTTTATTCTCCACCTTAAGATCATCTCTCTGCTGCCTTTGCTTTTCCCTAAAAGCCTCCCTTCACCATTTAACATGGCCGATAAGCCTCCACAGTGGAGCTGAAAGGGGATCAGAATAAGAAATCGAACTACTCATGGTGGATACATCCTTAGAGAATTTCTCTTTCCAAATAAATACTCTTTTATTTTTCCCTTGGAAAGTATTTAACTTCCCTCTTACAGATCTTTAAAATATTCCATAAGGCCTGTCATTTAAATCTGTGCCTGGGATGAAAGTACAAAATACTATAAAAGCTCAGGGAAGGAAATTTTAAAGTCATTGTAATGTGTAGAAAGGCATAAAGCAAGTGGCAGAAAACTCCAAGGGTTTGGATGCTCATAAAACACCCCAAAGATTGCTGCTTTCAAGCAACACTTTTGATCTAAAAGAGTCAAACTCTATCACTATCTGATAACACACTTTTAGTAGAGAAATCTCAGTGCATACTGGTTTGAGCTAAGGTGGAAAAGAGTCAAAGGGAGTGGGACTTACCACAAGTTTTATCCTGATTTTAATCTTTTACTGAAATGCAAGAGAAGGCTGAGACACAGAGAAAAGAAGCACTCTGCATACTAAAGGAGGCGGAGACCCCCACAAGCTCACTTTGCCAGCTACAAATAATAGTTTTATTGAGGGAGTGTGTAAAACTACAAAGGCTAATAAGACTTTTGGTGGTAAACTTTTCTACCTTGCTGTCTTGGCAACTTTTAAAAGTGAAAAGGGCAACTCAAATAGAAGGGAGAGAAAAAAAAAACTACAATTTTTTCAAAGTGTCATAAAATGTTTCTAGTTTTTTCTCTGCTCTTTTTAGTATGAATGAGATGTGCAGACATTTGTGGAGTGCATTGTATCGGAAGAGCATATGATTTCAAAATGAAAAAGGTTTATGTCTTATTTCTGATATTACAATAAGTGCTACTGCGAGTCCTATTCTTTAACTTAAAATGGTCATAATTGTATAACTCCTGAAAATGAAAGAAAATGTATAAAATAACCACAATACAACCCTCTTGTCTGGTTATTAAGTTCATATTCCTTGTAATAGCTTAGATATTTTGTACCCGGAAAACACAGTATGTTGGACTTAAAAAAGAAAGATTAAGTTTACAATTAATGAACAGCTTATGTGCAAAGATAATGCTTTTCTAAATAACATGTTGCTTTGCATTTTGAAATTTTCAGAGAAATTTTCTGGAAATTCACAAATTTTTAAAATTTCTGGAAATTCACAAAAAACTTCAGAGGTGAAAAATGAAAAAAATCTCTTTTGTCTTGGTGTTTATTACTTACTATGCACTTTTCCATAAGACATTAACTGATTAAAGGAGCTTGAGGTATATTCATGGTATATTTGACATTTTGCTAAAATGTAAGCAGGAAAATGAAACACAAAATATAAAAAATCATAATGAATGTGATATATGATTTTGTTTCTGATGGAGCCACACCTGGGGAGTGTGCCAGGGCTCCATAACTGGCAGTACTCAGGAGACCACATAAGATTGCCCGATTTGAACCTTAGAGCTCTTGTTGTCAGAGATGTGCAAGGCAAGTTCCTGCTCAGGTTCTTATACCTATGGGTAGTACAATTTTTTACTTAAATATTTGGCAGGGAAGTTGTACATCTTTTTAGACACTAATTATTTAATTTAAACTATATAAACATAAATATATGTGATAACTAATTCATAGGAGCATGGAAAGGGTGTATTATGTGGTGGAGAAATAGTATTCTCTGCTAGGAGGTGGAGACTGACCCGGAAGTATTACTAGACTGGAAAACACATTCACAAGAGGAAACAACAAGAAATCCAATAAGTTAAATAAAGTACTTCAACATTTGTGATTGAATAAATCAATAAAATTAAGCAAATGATTTAGAATGAAAGAGCAACTAGTTACACTAAGGGTATATAAACAATCCACAATTAGAAGCACTTAGTCCTCAGAATGATATGAAACAAAAAAACATTTCGAGGCCCAGAAACAAAAATAATCGAAGGGAAATGATCCAAGTATTGTTTGAATGTGCCTATAAAGTTGCAACTCTAAGGCATGATCTCAAAAATAAAATTATATGTATATAGCAAAAAAGTTTATGTTTAATGTGTAACCAAATTATACAAAATAACCTTTATAAATTTAAAATATATTGTTGGATGACAGACCTAGCTAGCTTGGGAGCTTTGCTGTTTTATCCATTCACAGCTTAATCTATTTACATGTTATTAAGCCAGTGTTCATACTAATGAGATCTCTCTTATATAAACACTGATGGAGGGTATGCAGTTACAGAAGTCACCTTGACTTTGAATGGGTAACTTCTGACTTATGCCTATACATCTACTCAAACCTACTAGGTTATCTAGAGGTGGGAAACAGCTCCTCTTTATACACTGGAACCAGCATGGGACAGTTAGAATTTACCAGGAGACTACCACCCGGAACTAGTTGAGACTATTGTTTAAGATTATAGGAAGTCTAAGTTCATTTTTTTGTGTAGCTGCCAAGTTTTCCCAGCACCATTTGTTGAAGAGGCTTTCTTTGTTCCACTTAATATTTTTTGCTCCCTTTATCGAAGATTAAGTGGTTGTATATTTGTGAGTCTGTTTCGGATACTCAGTTCTATCTCCATAGGTCTCACGGGTCTGTCTCTATACCAATACCACTGTCATAATTACAACTGCTCTGTAGTAGAGCTTGAGGTTAGGGAAAGTGATACCTCCCATCTTCTTTTCCCTAAGGATTGCTTAAGCTATAGGTGGAAGTTTTATTATTCCTTACAAATTTCAAGTGTTTTGTTCAATTTCTTTGAAGAACATCATGGGTATCTTTATAGGGACCGCATTGAATCTGTAAAGCTCTAGGGAGTATTACCATTTTGATAGCTGTTAATCCTTTTCCAATCCATTTGAGCAGGGAATTGTGTCTCTCCACATTTCCTAGGTCTTCTTTTTATTTCCTGAAGTAACGTTTTTGTAGCTTTCTTTGTAGAGATCCTTTACATTCTTTGTCAAACTGATACCTAGGGTAGTTTGATACCTAATTGATTTTCAGCGGTGCAATTTCAGAATGGGATAGTTTCTTTAATGTCCCTTTCTTCTCTTTCGCTGTTTGCATATAGGAAGGCCATTGACTTTTGGGTATTGATTTTGTACCCTGCTTACTCTACTATAAGAATGTATTATTTGTGGGGGCCTCTTGTTAGAGTTTTTGGGTTTTCCAGGTATAATATCAATGTCATCTAAATAGTGATACCACATGGTTCTCCCTTCCTATCTGGATGCCCTTAATGTCTTTTCTTCCCTGATTGCTATGGCAAGTACTTCCAGTACTGTATTGAATAGAAGTGGTGAGAGCGGGCAGCTCAGATCAAAATGGAATTCTAGATCTTGATATCAGACATGAATCTATAAGGTACATCGAAGAAAATATAGGAGAAACGCTCTAGTACATGAAAACGAAAAGTATCTTTAAAGAAGCGACACACCACTGACCAAATGGAAGCAAAGACAAACAAATGGGATTATATAAAATTGAAAGCTTCTGCACCTCAAAAGAAACGGTGACCAGAGATACAAAGACCATCCACAGAGTGGGAAAGGATATTCACCCAATACCCCATCTGACAAAGGGGGTTAATATCCAAGGATATATCAGGCACTTTGTTGTAGCACTCCACAAAGAAAACAGCCAGCCCCCATCAAAAAATGGGAAGGAAAAGAAATGAACAGAAGCTTCCAAAAAGAAAGAAATTCGAATGGCAAAAGGCATATGAAAAGGAATGCTCTTCATCTTTAATCATCAGGGAGATGCAAATCAAAGCAACAATGAGAGTACCATCTCTACCCCCACAGAGGTGGCACACATCCAACAGCAAGGACAACCGTGCTGGCGTGGATGTGGGGAGAAAGGATCTCTCATCCACTGTTGGTGGGAGTGGGAAGCTGGTCAGCCCTTTTGGGGAAAACAATATGCAGGCATTCCTCCGAAAACTAGATATTGAGCTCCCATTTTGATCCAGCAATAGCACTCCTGGGAATATACCTAGAGACCGAGCTGACATAGCAGGAACACTATCTGTACTTCTTTATTCTTCTACTGCGCTATTCACTATAGCTAGAATCTGGAAACAACCTAAATGCCCGGGAAGAGGGGGGACTGGCTAAAGAAACTGTGGTACATCTACTCTATATGGAATACTATGCGGCTGTCAGAAAGGATGAAATTATGAATTTACCTGCAAATGGATGGACACTTGGAGTCTTACATCATGTGAGTGAGATTAGTCAGAAGGAAAATGACAGATATAGAATGACTGACATTCATTAATAGGATATAATGATACCAGTATTTTTCACTAAATATGGGAAATGTATTGGCCGATTAAAAACTCACCATTGAATATACACAAAGAGACTTAAGTGATAAACTCTAAATATCTCAGAAGGGCTAGCACCTGATGTGTAAAATAAGAGAGAGGATGCGAGAGACAGAGAGAGAAGAAATAGAGAGAGAGAAAAGAGAGGAAATAAAAGGTTACACCTGCTATTAAAGGCGGGTGGTGCAGAGGGGAGGGGGAGGGTACATTGGTGAGGTGGAAATGGGGCACTGGTGGAGGATGGAGTGCTGGAATACTGTATTACCAAGAACCAATTATGAACACCTTTACACAACTTGTATGTCTCACGGTGAAAGGTATAATAAAAATTTAAAAAAAGATTATAGGAAGGATACATACTTGTTGCCCTCAAGCAGTATAATGATCCTTTCAGTATACACATAAACAAGATATTCAGAATCACCCTGGTACAGATAATAAATAAGAAGAATCTTGTAGGTACCATCTAGATTACATAAACCCATGAGAATTAAGATGCATTACTTTATAACAGGCCCCCCTATCTCTCTCCAATGTTTTACATAAGAGATAATCTTGGAAAGAAGAGATTAGTCCTTGGTGTAAATTCTTTGTTTGCCTGCTTCCATGAAGGAGTGTGACACCACCCTTCTACCACTCTTCTACAGCATTTAGAAGCTGTTTCAGGTTCTTGTTGACAAGACCCT